>PVKA01017637.1:0-19379 GCA_004027165.1 Ctenomys sociabilis
TCTGAGGAAAGAGATTGAAGTTCTATAGTGTGCCTGGGGAGAGTCACATGAAGAGAAAACTTTCTCTCAGGCTCTCACAGAGAGCAATCTGGTCAAGCATTGGCCATGACTCATCCACATGGATGACATAGACAAAGGAATGACAGAATAATGTACAGGACTACAAGATAAACCCTGAGAAGACTTCAATGACCACAAAGGATCCAATTTAAATGTTCCTCGGTCTTAAGATTTACAAACAAACAAGGAAAGGGTAATTGGCCTAGCTTGGATCAGGCCTTCATTTGTAAAACAATCTACTGTGGCCAGGACAGGGTTACCTCTGGATATAATCTATTGGGTCTTCTCCTGTGAATGGAGACTGCATTCCAGAAAAGAGAATAGTTGTGAACAAAACAGCCAATCCAAGATGCTACTCTTAAGAAGTTACGTCTATGGAGCACCAGCTGTGTGTAGGCAACATGCTAAGCTGTGTTAGGCATTCTGTATTTAAAAAATGAAACTGATTACTAGATGACTGTATGGATGTATGTTGTCTTATATACAGGATGTGTGTCCATGAAAAGCTGTATAAATATCGAATATTATTTCAAATACAGTAGAGGAAATTAATATTTAAAAATAGGACATGGGGATCTTGTAAAATAAGAATGTCTTTTAACTATGTATGGTTGATAATTGTCTTCTGATCTGTTTTGATCAAAATAAAACTTAGAGGGTGATTTTTAAAAGCATACCACAATCATGTTATTAGATCATTAATCCATTTAGCATTTACTGAGCATTTCCTATGTGCCCTTCTTTGATACTTGCTAGATATGGTGAAATGATCAGGATCCCTTAAGGGAGAAAATGAAGTTAATTACACTGCCATGTAATCAGGCAACAAGAAATCCTGGCAGCACACTAAGCTAATGTTTGGCATCCCATAGACAATAGAACTCACTTACTTTTCCAAACTTTCAAGGATACCAAGAAAAGACAATTCAGTCTGATATGAAAGGATTATCTCAGGAAACACTTTCAACAGAAGGTCATATCCATCCAACTAAGTTGCAGAACTAGCAGACTGATGGGAAGGAAATGTTCTCTTGCAAGAGGGAACAGCATATGCCTAGGTAAACACAGAGGTACAAGCAGTTGTCATGTCCTGGGCACCCACATACCAGGAGAAATGTAGCTCTGTGTAGATCCCAAGAGCCCTTTGTGCCATGCTAGGGAGGCTGGAAACTTGATCTTATAACAACAAGGAAATGCTGAATGGTTAAATTGTATGAAATTATTCCTGGAGGTGATATAAGGAATAAAGTTGAGGAGGGAAACTGGAGACAAGAAGAATGGCTGTGGCAAGTCATTGGCAAGGTCCTGAAATAAGGCCATGGCTACAGGAAGGTCAAGTCCTAGACTGGCTATGTCTAGCTTGCATATGAGAAAGGGTAGAATGTGAGCTGGATCAGGACACCATGGAGGTGCCAATATCTCCTAGATGAACTCTAGAAACTTGTCCTTTTTGGTGTCTGCTTTTGAGACATTTGGACTTGCATTTTGGTTAGTGTTTGAATAAGAAGCACTAAGCACATTTTTCACTGGACTTGGTAGAAACTCAAACCTCTCTCCCCTCTTTCTTTGGAAATCATCAGCTAGTAGTTTCTTTTATTTATGTCTTTATTTTGATAGTGTAACTTGTTGCTAAATTCGGTGCAGCTGGACATTTTGTTTGTGGTCCAAGGAAGATAATCAAAAAGATTAACTTGCTTCTAGTGAAAGGGTTTTACTGATGTTGTTGATTGACGTAAGAGAAATCTCTAATCTTCAATGTGATTATAAATATTTAAAAAACATCATTTACTTTAATAAGCAAGGTTCATATCACTTCCTCATTTCTGAACAAAATGATCTTTAGAGGGGAAAAAAACATTATTGATTTAAAGTCACAATGTTAACAATATTGTCTTCAGCTTCTGAGAGAAGTCTGGCACCTAGGATTCAAGTCAATAGAGACAGTAGTTCTACCAGGTATCACATTTTTCTGATGTTTAAACACCTAAACCAATTATTTTCTAAACCTTACAGGATAATTAGAGAAAGACATGATTGAGCGATTCACAAAAGAGAAAGTGAAAATGTCCAGTAATTATGTCAAGAAGTAACCTCCTTATGTGAAAACAGAGTAGACATTTTTTTTTTTTTTTGAAACCAAGTTGTCAAAGATGAGAACAGGTTAATGTCTATGTTAGTGAGTTTCCTGTGTCATCAGCGAGAAAGTAAGTTGGCAGACCTTTTGGATAGTTTTCCAGTATCTGTCAAAGACTTAAAACCTTACAATGTTTAATCTAGCAGTTTAAAACCAGCAATTATCAGTAGGAAATCATTATGTGCTAGGAAGTACACACCAAATTTTTATATAAAATTTCAAAATAATCTCATCATCTAATGGGATTTTAAAAATAAGTTACGGTATAGCCATTTGCTAGAGTGCTGTGTTGCTATTATAGATATGTTATAGAATATTTTCTTAAAGGAAAATATTCATGACATAGGAAGGAGAAAGCAGGTTAAGGAGGTATAGCCAGTGTGGCTCCAATTGTTAGCTCAGGGTTGTTAGATTAGGGTGAATTTTATTTTTTCATTCATGCTTTATAGTATTTTCTACAATGAATCTATGTTTATTCAGAGAAAGTAAATAGAACTAAATTGACATACACTTTGAAGTGCTATCATGTGAAAGGAGCAGGCTTATTGTCCATTTCAATTTGGCAAAATGAAGAACTTTCCAAAAATCACAGGAGATTTGTAGAGAAACAAACAGGCTTTCTCTAGAAGTTAAATGCTCTGTTATAGGAACCTTATAAAAGTTTCTGTATGTTGGGTGATTTACTGGACTGGATGATATTTAAATTTCCTTTTATGATCTCTAAGCCATTTATTACAACTGGCTCAACTTGCTAGCAATGAAGAGCCTAGCTGTCTGTTTTATTAAATACAGTGCTTAGTAACAGAAAATTGCACACACTTAGTATTCATTAGATCATCAGCTTTTGAACATTTGAACCAAGCTCCATAACTAGAAATACATTTAACAATATCATGACCTAGTAAACACATACATACATAGCCTCATAAAATACTCTTACCCATGGTGATACACTCTATTTTCTGTGGTGCTCACTTTTAATTTTCTAAATGGAGATTGTGACCTACTGAATTGATTTCACAGTTTAGTTTGCAATTGGAGGTTGCAAACTAAAGTACTGAGTACTCTGGAGCTTTAGTATGGTAGCACCTTTGAAGATCACTATCTCAGTTAGCCTTCCTTTGTTGCTGGGACAAATACCTAACCCCTAAAATGAAGGAAGGAATGATTTATTTAGTTCACAGTCAATGGAGCTTTCAGTCCATACTCATCTGGCTCCAAAGCAGTGTGGCACATGGCAGAGGGCCTTTCATAGTGACAAAGAGCAGAGAACAAAGGGAGTGGCAGCAGCTGGAGCAGCTGGAGCAGCTGGCTGGCTTCTCGCCCCTCCTCACATTGTAATACAGAGTGTCTCCCCAGGGCACTCACACCTATAGTCCCAGCATTGGATCATGAATCAATCACGAACTCCAGAATCTGCCCCACAACTTTGTGAGGCTCTGGGGGGACAACTAGACACACACCATAACAGTCACCTACCTACTCCAGTAGCCTTCAGGTGATTTGGGATGACTCAGCTTTCACTATGCTTATTTCTTCACTGAGACAACGCTCTGAGTTTTGTCCTTTGTCAATATTTGGGCTCAGGATGAGCTTATACAAAATTTATATGCATAGTAATAAGTCCTAATATAAAGCTTAAAAAATACTTAAAAGCCAAAAAGGCAAACCTCCTTCTCTTTTGTTTCATGACAACCTCGAACATAATCTTATTTTTTTGGTACTAAGGATTGAACTCAGGACCTTGCACTTTGCAGGTAAGTGCTAGTCTATTATTGAGCTATTTCCCTGGCCTTGAACATGATCTTTTTTTTAACCATAATAGATTCTCCAAATTTCACTTCAGATAGCTGCACTGTTGATCTAGTATCTGGTATAATGTACTCATAAATAAATTTAACTGCTTTGTTTAATTTGAAAGATGTTACTTCTGTAAATGACTTTCCTGTTTTGATCAGGCATTCAGAGAAGAGGAAAGGTAGGGCCTACCGCTTTTTGACAATCATAATGGGAAAATGATGTTAAAGATCAACCCTCTAATCTTACAGCTGAATAAGGGAACAAGGTCATGAATAGCAACAGCTGAAGGTATTTTATTAAAATTTATAACCTTATAAATTTATGACTGAGTGTAATACCAAAAGTCTGAAACATCTTTGGAAATTCCACTTTCACTGTAGTTTAATGTGAGCTTGGGTGAGTTATGAAGTTCTTATGTATAAATTGGAGATTATAATAGTGACTACCTCACAGTGGGTGTGAGGATGAGTACATGAATATATTGAAAAGTACCCAGAACAATATCTGGCACATAGTATGAGTGTTTGTCAGTATTGGCATATAAACAGTGGGAAAAACCCTGCATTTTATCATTAGGAGGAACAGGACAGTACTGTCTGTCCTAACTAGGAAATACTGAATAAATAGATGGCACTTTGAAAGTCCTTGTAAAAGCTTTTAACAACCATGTTGAATTAAGGGCCTCAAACAAAATTAGAACAATGGTAGTTCAGCAAAAGGTTCCTGAGATCAAGAGGCTCTCCAGTACGCACTCACAGGTAGCCCTGCAGCTTGGAGAAGAGGTGAAGAAGCATCAGTGCTGAGGTGATCATGAATTTCCTTCTGATATACACACTGAATGCTTGGAGGAGCCAAGCATATAGTACATGCTCAATAAATGTTATCTATTCTTTTTACTGTTATTTTGTTATTGAGAAAACCAAGTTCAGGTCTTGTCTGGATTTCAAATTAGTTAGATAGTAAATGTTGTCCAACTACCTGCCCAGACAGGAGGCATTGTTTTCTTTTTGTGGTGAGTAGGTAAAGACTGGCTGCCTCAAGACCTAAAACCCCTCAATGTCCAAGGACAAAAATAGAAAAGCAAAATAGAAAATAGAAAAGAAAGAAAAAAAAAATGTCTTCGGAGAAAGCAGCCAATAAAATAACATTTTGAAAAGTTGTTCTTCAAGGCTAAGTCCTAGCCAGGCAAGGTACTCAACAGCTATAGTTCCACCGATCTAGGAAGCTGAGGCAGCAGCATTGCATGAGTCAGAAAAGCTAAACCCTCAGCATCTCACAGGAGGCAGGCAGGGGTTGAGTGGAACTTGTATCAGAGAAATAAAGTTATCTGAATGTATTCATCAAAGGTGAGAGTGCCTTAAGTGCCAGTGAACCTTCCTGAAAGTGTTTCTCCCATCCCTTTCTTGTCACTCATTTATCTTTACTCCTCCCCAATTTTCTATGTAATACAGATATATACATATATTTTTTCCACTTTTCAAGCTTGTCTGCTCAATATTTGATCTCCTTTGAAGTATCAACTACTACCTAGTAAACACATCCATATTTTAAACAATTATTGGTATTATGATTAAATGTTTTAATCAAAACATTTAGATATGTTGCCCCAATGTTGATCCATTAGTGCAGTTCTAATGCATACATTATAAAGAATGAAATATAGTAGAAAGAAATGGGCTTTTTTGCATCATTATTTCTATGAATAGGCTTTCATATTTTCCTCTTTGTTGCTGGAGAGCTTATTTCTGTTTAAATTGTTGACCATTCTTTTGATTGAACACTGAAGATGCAGCACTTTACTGTTCAGTTTAATAAATGTATTCATTTTACCATATAAACATGGACATCATTACCTTATTTCTTTGGACTTTTGTGATAGCTTTTTACTGTAAAAGCTTTTTGTGCTATGGAATTATCATAGATCCTGTGTAAAATTATTATTTTTTCTACTTGCAATTATTCCTTTCTTAGAAGCACAAAGAGACAAAACTTTTAAGATGTAATTCTGTCCTGGAAAAAAATGGTTTCTTTTGGCACCTTAAGGCTCATGATAGCAGTTCCTAATGAACTAAATGTTTTTTTTTTCTTATTTTTTCACTAAAATTATGTAACTATCCAATTAGAAATAAATATATTAAATATTATAGCAGACTATTGTGTTTTAATTTGTCTTAAACCCTTTTAATTGCAACATATTTCATTATGGAGACTTTTATAAAGCTTTATATTTTCTTATATGTATTTGCAACTACTCATAGTAGGTGTAAATTACTCTTACAACTTTTTAAAACTCAGTATATTTTTATAGTTTCATTTAGGGAAAAAAAACTGAATGATTGTGAAGTTGTCTGGGCATCAGAAGAATTATCTCTGAAGATTAAAGTCTATTTTCCAAGCTACCCATTTCCAGTTGTTTTCTAAGCAATAAACTAGTGTGGAATGCATTTGTTTTTTGCAAGATTTTGTTTAAATTTTTAAAAAGTTCATATTGAAAGGGATAGTATCTTGTTTTTGTACAGGAGAGTAGTTAACTTGCTTTGTGATATATATATATATAATCTTATTAGTAAACCATTGCTCATTAAAATCAAAACGTTTGTTTTTAAAAATTGACCTGGGTATTTGCCTGAAGTACCAGATCATTGACTGCTCTTGTTGTCCCCTTTCCTTTGTACAGAAAAAAAGTTCTACTCAGCCTGTATGATGATACTAAATATACACACAAATGTTTTATTCTTAGGGTCAGTGGCTCTTCTACATTTGTTACCTGGGTTGGATTCTGTGCCTATTCTTTAAAAAAAAAATTAATGTATTTGGTACAGGGTTTCAGTACACAGCTCAGACTCACAGTGATCCTTCTGTTTTCAGCTTCCCCAGTGCTAGGATTACAGGCATGCACCACTGCACTGGTCTTGGTGGCCAGCTCAGTGCATCTGGGAGCAAGGCCTGTGTGGCATGTGGTGCTGGGGATTGAACTCCTGTCCCTGCACTTGCCTAAGCAGGCACTTAGTCTTCTGAGCTATCTGTCTGGCCCACTTTTTAAATGTTTTATACAAATAGTATGTAACTCATTAAACTTGAAAAGAATATAAGTCTAAAATGTTGAAACCATCTAAAATTATTTTGAGATGCAGTTCCAGCTGTTCCAGATACTTCATTTATAGTTTTGTGCATTTGGTAGGAGTATAAATCTATAAAATAACTTAAAAATCTGCCATGCATCATTAAATTCATATATACTTCTTTTCAGGTATTTAAACTTAACTGATCTATATAGTAAAAAAATTGCTTCTTTTTGTGAGCTATAAAACAACATATTTAAATACTGCTTCGGGGTTGACTTTACATTGAAGGTTACATTAAGAAAATTTGTGACAACTTATCATAACATTGGTGACTGTGGCTTTTTAAAACTAAGAAATAAAATATTTTTTCCATTGATATAGGAAGACATGAGAAAATATATTAAGAACTTTATGAGACTCATTATAATAGGGTTAAAGTCATTAGAGTGGTGGTATTATAATGTAGTCTTAATAGTAATCCAAACACATTATCTTTACCCAAAATGACTTGTTGCTAAGAAACCATTAAGACATTAAATTATTGGAATTATAACTGCATTGTATCATCCAATTGAGCTTGATTTATCACTTCAAGTACAGATGACTTATGTCTTAGAAAGCTAAAAGAAAACCTGGATATATAAACTTTGTGTGTGTGTGTGTGTGTGTGTGTGTGTTTCTTTAGAAATTATTTTCATGAATATAGCTCCTGCTCCTTGACTTTACTTCAATTTGTTCAAATTCATGTAGTATTTTTATTTCTTTACTTTTTAAAGAGAACACAAAGTAGTATTAAGACAGAAAAATTACAAATGATTCAAAATTTCAGTAAACAAAATAATAAGAATTTTACAGTCTGTTGTAATGAGTAGTGTTTTCTTCAGATTAGTTGTCGATATCAGATATATGCATGCAAAATTGAAAGAAGAAAAAAAATAATAAATTAAGAAGAAAAAAAGGAAAAGAATTGAAAAAAGAAGACAAAACAAATTAAGCATCAACTGCTCCTTTCCATAGACCAGCAGAAATCCATAGTATAGTTGCCCAAACCATCCTGCTTAAATATATAGATAAACATCTTTACCCCACTCCCTCTCCTGTTCTTCTCTTCAACTCAGTAATTCCTTGCTTTTGAATGGGGTCATTCCCTTTTCCCAGTATCTATTTTACTCTTCAAATTTTGTTTTCTCTTTCAAGTTCTCACATTAAGGAGACAGTATGATGTTTGCACATATAGGTCTGATTTATTTCACTTAAGAATAGGATCTCTAGTTGCATCCATTTACTAATAAAAGCCTGAAATCCTTTTTATAGCTGAATAATATTCCATTGTAGAAAAATACCACATCTTTATCCATTGCTCAGTTGATGGGCATTTGGATTGTTTCCAAGATTTAGCTATGACAAATTGTGCTGCTCTAAACATGGGTGCACATATGTCGCTGTGGTATGATGTTAATCTTTTTTGAAGATGCACTATTCATAGGACAAGAGTTTTCTTTAAAAAATAGTTACAGGATCTATCTCCTTCCATAAACAACAATGAATTTATAATGGTCAAAGAGACATGTTAAGCATGTTTCCAGCTATTTATGCAAATTTCTTTCATTGCCTGATGTTCATTCTCCATAGATATTTACATATTTTCTATCTTTATGTCTTAAAACTTCTGTTCAGCTATCATTATCTTACTGAGGACTTTTTTGATCACCATGCCACTCTGTCCACTTACCATCCCCATTACACTTATTATCTGACATTTTAAAACGTGTCATTTGTTTCCAACATTAGAATATAATCCCCACAGAAGAAAGGGTTCTGTTTTCTGCTATATCCCTACATCCAGAACATCCAGTGATGATAGGTACTCAGTAAATATGGGTCAAATACCCATTTTACAAAGAAGGTTCCCATGTGGTTTCTCCTGTTATCACTTTGGTTGTGATCAATATGGTGATTTTAATGCTCCTCTTTAGATGACTTTTGCTACCTAGAACTCCTTGGATATATGCCCTGACCACATGTTACATCTGTTGAATCTCTTTCGTGCTCTCTCAAGATATGGAACTTTGAACTTCCCTGCCATAACTGAGTATCTTTGTCTGCAACAACTCTCCTCGCATGTTTTTAGTTTGGCATTACTGCATACTTTGGAAGGTGCTCAAGGTATGATTCTATACCAGCACACAGCCCAGAAGTAGAGGTCTGAGTCCCTACAGGTGTTTTCCTTGTAAGTTTGGATGAGATTTTTATGCTCAGATGAAGTGGGCTGAGATTTCCAAACACTTCCTTTCTAGCCTCACACCTTATCATAGAACCCAGGTCTTCTCTGCCAGGCACGTGGGAACTCTGGCCACCCCACTTTGTCCAGATTTCCAGGCCTTGTGCCTCTGAATTTTTGGAATCAATTTCTAGTCTTCTGCCTTACAGTCTTGATTTTATCTATCAACTGGAAAACTTACATTCTTAGTTTCCACCTGGCTAAGTATTAAAAAATATTTCCATTATACATTAGTAAACTTTTGGTCTTTAGATGGGGTAGCTTCTCATATCTGCTCTGCTGTCATACTGACTAAAGTTGCTTGTGGAGATAATTTATGTTAGCATTTTAAAGGCAGTACTTTAAAAAATATTTACACTGCTATGTACGTGAAAGTGTTTATACCTGGGTCCTCTGGATAAAAAATAATATAAACTTATATCCTTGTATTTTAGGTCTCTAGACATTCAAATGTTTTAAAGGAAATGTTATGCATTATTTATGAGTAAATTCTGAGAAACAGTGACTGTATTTCAATTTTTTTCTTAACATTGTATCTTTTACTTACATTTTAGCCTTTTAGAAGACTTTTGTTAAATGTAAAGTAATTAAACGGTGATTTTTTGAGTTAAAAAGTTGGAAGTCATTGTTTTTTTGACATGTTTGACATCCTTTAATTCCATTCATAGACCTGTATTTTTGAGTGCCTTGTATATTCTCGGCGTATGTCTCTTAGGTATCATAGGCTGACTTTTATAAATAATAATTGTTATTTTAAGAAACGTTTTAATTTTATTTTAAGTTAAAATTCACAGACTATGCATTGTTTTATGTTTGGACAAATAGATATATAAAACATTTTTATCACATTGGAAAATTTTCTTATCCTACCGTAAAATTATGCCTTTTATTTTAAATTTTACTTTCTTTCTTACCAGATGTTAAGATATCCCACCTGAAACATGAAGAACACCTCAGGAAGTCTTTTGCTTCAAGTATGAATGATTTCCTGGATTCTACAGACAGAAACTACTTTGTTAAATTATGGGCCAAACTTTCAGCGAAAAAAACACCAGTGGTAAGGGAGGGACAGAAGGGGTAAAGTGGAAGCTAGGTCTTATACCATAGCAGACAAAAAAAGAATTAATGTTTGGAGACTAATAAGTTACCCTAAACTATTCTTTCACTTGTATGACCTGAATATAGCACCAACCACCATCCACATTCCACATCTCTCAGAATAGATTCTAGTTCTTTTTTTTTTTTTGTCTTTTTGAGATAGGATCTCACTATGCAGTTCAGGCTGGCCTTAAGCTCACTTTGTAGCTCAGGCTGGTCTCGAACTCACAACAATCCTCCTGCCTCAGCCTCCCGAGTGCTGGGATTATAGGCATATACCACCACACCCAGCTAAAGGTTTTTTTGTTTTTTTTTTCAGAACCAGGGATTGAACTCAGGCCCTTGCGCTTGCCAGGGAAGCACTTATTCCACTGAGCCATCTCCCTGGCCCTCTAGTTCTAAAATTAGAATATTCAATGTAAGATTTTTTTTTTTCTGTTTTTGCATAGCTTCCCTTGGGCTCCCAGTGAAAACTCTGACCCTCAGCTTTTCTGTTTGGTGAGATTAAAAAAGCACTGTGATAAAATTGATGCAATAAAATTTGTATTTCAAGGGAAAACATGTGCTGTACCTCAGATGTAATTTTGAGTATTTGGGCTAAGCTTGAAAGTGAGTGCACTCAGAGTTTTGTGTTTTATCAGAGCCACGAGCTTGGTCGCTGCACAGAGCTTTGGGAATGTCAAGAAATCAGCATGCAGAGATATGTTGGATGCAGAAGGGGACCTGCGTTTACATTAGGCTTTTCTCATTTTCTACTTTGAATTGTTTTTGTGGATGACCTGGGACTGCAAAGAAGCTATTGTCATTGTGATTGCAGAAGGAGCAGAACTCTCGTTTGATTTTGGACTCTGTGGTGTATTTCTTAGGGCTAGCCTATTTTAAGCAACTAATCACATCTTCCAAAATGAGAAGCATGGATAACACTAACAGAACACACTGGCTGCTTGTTATTTTCTACAAACTGTCTCAGGTTGTGGTACCTACAAAGCATGGCTGTACATTGTACTTGATGTCATAGTAATTGTTGAATATTCTCGGTGCAAGAAATTGACCTGTCTGCTGATGTTTCTTTAGGGCTCGGCTGACACCTTTGCTGACAGGCTTCTTTCACTCGCTCGTGGGCCCCTCCCACCAGCCCCTTGTGGAGTGGATTTTGTAGACAGCGCAGTCCTGCCATTCAGTGACCTGTTGGCTCCATGTCCACAGTTCCCAGCCACTTCCTTCTGACTTTTTAGTTTATATCACTGAAGCTGAGAAACTTTAACAGGCCATGTCACAAAAGTTCTATTACACTGCTTGTGCACCCAGCCCCCTTCAGCAGGGCTGAAGGTGGGGCTCAGATGGAGAAGGAATGGATGAGTGTGCTCCAAATATCTATGAATCACAGGAATTGAGCCCAGGACGCAGGAATGCAGAAAAGTCAGATATATCAGGACAAAATAATTAAACCTGGAGTTATTCTCACCTACTAGGATTTGTAGGAAATTAAATGTCAGTCATTAGGAATGGGGATTGTTCTCCATATTTGGATTAAGTTCAAGAATCATAGGGTTTATACTGTTCTTGAAGGTGGCTGACTTTTGGCCTCCAAAACATCATGTTGACCTTGATGATGTTCCCTGTGTAAGATTCTAAATTCTGTTTATGGCATTCTGTGTGTCCTTTCTCCTCCTGGTACCTTTTCTCTTATTCCTATCCTGTCCCTGTGGCCTTGCTCAACCATAGTATGGGTTAAAGTGAATAGGAAAGGCTCCTTCTACATGAGGAAGTCATTACCCTTTGTCGTTCCACTTTTGGGAAGTGCCGATCTTTCCAGGGCAGTCTTTCTTCATCTACCATTGATACACTGGCCTTGGACAGTATGGCTTCATGCTTCAAAGAGCTTAGACGTTCAAATACAGTTTTTTAATCTCCCTCTAGCAGTGGGATCCAGAGTTCAAACTTCCAGACCATAAAATGTTGGCTACCCTATTACTTCACCATACACCTGGCCCCGATGTCAGGCAGTGGCCCATTTCCCAGCTAGTTTACTGCCATACTGGCAGACAGAAACATACACCATTGATTTATAGCCCTCTGCTTTTTAGTTGCTAAATACATTCAATCAGAGTATCACAAAACTTTGGGATCTTATTAAAAGACAAATTTTCTTTGTTCAAAGGACTAACAAGAGTTTGGGGTAGGAAAACATGGTGAAAAAAGCCCCTTTATTTTCCTGAATGTGATTCATTTCTTACCATTTTAATATAAATTTTCATATAAAATCCTGTTTTATTTTAATATAAAATTAGCAACATCATGGACAAACCCAGAGAGAGGAGGATCTGGTAAAAAGACAGTGTTAATATAGGATGGTCCCTTTTGGTTACAACAGATGAGGGAGGGGAGCAGATATCACAGACGACTGTTGTTACAGAGCCTTGTGAACATTTGTGTGTTGGATCACACCTTACCTGCAGCGCGCCTCTCCAAGAAACTGTTCAGCCCCATAGTCAGGGTGTCTGGAGCCCACCATAGGATGGGGAGCTCTGTGTCACTGGTTGGTGCTGGCACTTGCTAGTGAAGGCAACAAGTGGCACCTTGGCTGCTCAGTGCTGGTGGCGTGGTGGCAGCAGTGTGGCAGGGTCAGTTTCATAGAAAGGCAATCAAGTCCCCTGATTTCACTAGGGAAGCTGATTCAAATGTCATACTAAGTTGATACTGTCATAGATGTGGGTGGATTCACCGAAGATTGTTTTCAGTCTCATTCTTCTTTTAAAGATTGTGAATCCAGTGCTACTTTGAAATTTGCAAGTACCAACTCTTAGGAGAGCTCAGTAATTATCATCCTTTTAAATAGCTGGTATAATGTTGTCAAACAACTTAATACTTTTAAGATCACAAGCCGCTGGGACAAAATACTCAACACTTACAATTTAAAGGAGGAAATGGAAGCAAAGATGTTAGGAGGAAGAGCCGCAGACAAGACCTCTTCTTCCCAGGTGGTACCTCCAGTGATCCACCTCCAGTCAGAATCCACCTGCTAGAAACACACTGTGTACTGAACTCACCAATTGATGAGTCCACTGATGAGTATAGGACCTCCGTGATTCAGGGGGACATTTTACTATAACAGAAGATTCAGTGAGACATTGCAGTGTTACAGTAGGGAATATAAATTTCATTTTATAACAATCTTAATTTAGAGCTTTTATGTAGATCATCTCACATATCTTTCACCACAGCTCTAAGGTGCTATTTTCCTTATTTTACTTGCCCAACATAAGCTTCCATGTATTTTTGGAATGTTTTAATGGAATGCAGAAAGTAATTACATTTCCTTTGTCAAAAAAGAGGGGGGGAAAAACTGTATCTTAAATTGCCTAAAAGGAAAAAAAGACATTTTGGATGCTTTTTGATGTCTTAAGTGTAGATTTAGTGTGCTCATATTTTCCTTTGGGAGCTAAAAAAATCTTGACAGTAATGGACAAAGTAGAAATCCTCATCTTTGTTTTCTGGGTTGTCTCTCTGAAACATCCTTCCTACTCGTGTTGAAGACTCAGTACTCACCATGCAGTGAGGCCTTTTCAGTACAGCTGTTCTTGTCTCAGATTCTGCTCAGTCCATGGCCAGTTTGCTATTAGATGTGTGATTACAGAACATGAAGCTGGTTTTTATGTGACTTAAGGAAACCTTGTTAGCCATATGTCATAACAAGTTGATTTTTTGTTTGTTTGTTTGTTTATTTTGTGGGACCAGGGATTGAACTCAGGACCCCGCACTTAGCAGGCAGGTGCTTATTCTACCGAACTATCTCCCCAACCACAAGAATATGTGTATTTATATGTATATTTTTGGCCTATGCTTGTTTCTATCTCTAGTTATTGGCTTTGACCTCAGAGGAAAAATGCATGTACATGTGTGAATAGTCTTGCCAACTACTGGTAATCTTGTAAAGGTCTATTATCTGTTAAAGATATCATTTCTACTTGTACAAAGTAGACATAATGTCTAATTTATGATTTCATAGTATTAAATGCATCTGAAACTTCTTTGTAAGTTATAGACCATAAAACCAATGATGGTGCGTGATGATAGCTTACAGTGAATAGGGAAGGGTGAAGGCTTTGACTATACTATGTTTGAGAAAACAACAACTCTTCTTTGGAGGATCATCAGCATCCCTATATCATTAACAGCCTTGATATCCATGGAAGGTGGTTTCTTGGGCTTCTCAGTAATGTAAGACTCAGTAATTTGAACCAACCCTCCTGTAGATGACAACCAGAAAAAGTGTTAAAAAATACAAACCCTATGTGATGGTGTCAGAAAACAAACAGTGAAAACTAAGCTAACCAGAGGGGATGATTTTTAGAGGTGAGCTTGGTACCAGTGGCTGAGTATTCCTTTGGAACTTGCAAGTTGAGGTAGGCATGGTTAAGGAGTCAACTGACTCTTGTATAACTGAGACAATTGCATTGAAGTCTGAGGTCCTAGTGAATTATGCTTGCTTCAGGTTAAAAAGTGAAGGACTTTGCATCTTTTTATAGAGAATTACAAGAAATATTCAGGCTTTATAAGAACTAGTGTTTAAGTACTTTTATTCCTGAAATTATATCTGTTCTCTCCAACAAGATGTCTCCAGATATCAGAAAAATTTTTTGTAAGAAATTTGGAAAATACAATATTTCTCTTGTCATAAAAATGATTAAAGCCCATAGGGGCACAGACCACCATCTTGGAGATGTTCTCCAGCCCCTCATGAAGTCAGTTGCCAACAGTCCCTTTGGTAACCACTATGTTATCTCACATTAGCACTGGACACAGCACACTGCCACTCTGCAATCACTGGGGTATTCCTGGAATTCTCCAAAGGAGATATTGCTTATTGAGATCACCACACAGAACCTAGTGTGGTGAGTCTAACCTTCTGCATAGCTTCAATAAATATTTACTGAATCAAGGAACAAAGAAATGAATGGACAAAGGAATGGTGGATGAGTGAGTGTGATGTGTTAGAACTCTCTAAGCCTTAAAGTCTTTCTATGTTTCCTTTCTTTACTCTTTGCCCAATTGGTAAGTGGGCAGAGAATTGATTTTGTAATAACTGTTTCACTATATTTCTGAAATGTGTGTCTTATTGCTTCTTAATAAATTCATTTTATAGGAAAATAGATTTTAATAGATTTCTTTTCTGAGCCATTTAATTAAATCTGAGTTTTCCTCCTGCCTCCCAATTCTTATGTTTTCTTCTTTTCTTGCTCCCCAGCGGGTTACTGTTAGAGTGCCTCAGTATTCAGTTCTTAGACCTTCCCTTTCTTTTGTTTCCTCTCCCTTCTTTTTAATTTTTAAAAAATCTTTGTGTTTACTTATTTGGTACAGGTTCTTACTATGCATCTCAGACTTGCAGTGTCTGAATGTCCTGTCTCAGCCTTCGCAGTGCTGGGCTTATTGCTGTGTGCCACCACGCCCAGTATTAGTGGCTGGAATGGTGCATGACCAGCACAGCATGCAGTACCAGGGATCAAACCTGGGTCCTTATGATTGCCAGGCAGGTGCTTAGAATGCCAAGCCATCTCCCAGCTCTTCTCTCCCATCTGTCCTTTTCATTTGCTTTTCTTCCCTTCTTTTCCTTCTCATTTATTTACTCCAAAACAAAAATCCTGATATTTGTCTTAAATCTGCATCATCTGCAACTTTCTCTACTTTAATTGATGGCAGCTCCTCTGTTTTCAGGTATTATGCCCAAAACTTTGTACCTTTTTCTCTCCCACCCAAGAAATCCCATTGGCTTCACTTTCATAATTATATGAGGAATCTAGCCACGTCCTACACCTGCCCCAGCTACTACCCTGGTGTTTTTTGCCATGCTGTCATTTGTTACTGCAATGACTTGCCTGACCTCTCTCCATCTACTTTCATTCCCTAGACTGTTCACAAACACAGAAGACAAAATATTACAAATCAGTCACAAACCCAAGACAGATGATGATACTTCTCTGCTCAAATACATCATTGTCTCCTTGTTGTTTAGTGTGTTTTGGTTTCCTGAAAAGCTCTATATGGTCTGGTCCATTCTGATCTCAGTCTTTCTCTTCTCCTGCCACCTTACCAACACTGGCACTCTGATTGTTTTTCTAACGTACCAGTTCTCTAGGGTTGTTACATGGTTTCCTCTTTCCAGAACACCCTTTTCTCCGGATAGCCACGTGGCTTGCTCTATTACCTCCTTTAGATTTCAACTTCACCATCTTGATACCCTGACATCCAAATTAGTACAACAACTGCGCCCACCCCCACCTCACACACACTACCCTTTCTTGGCTTTCCTTCTCCTTTTGGAATACTCCATCTCTACTTTTTCTTTTTTAAAAATTCAGATTAGATTAACACATTATTTTCTTTTTTGCTCTGTATTCTTTTAAAAAAAAATTTAATGTATTTAGTACAAGGTGTCACTACACAGATCAGACTTGTAGTGATCCTCCTGTTTCTGCCTCCCAAGTGCTGAGATTATAGGCATATGCCCCATACCCAATCTTTTGCTATGCATTTTTATCTCCTCGTGTTAAATTATAAATGCTCCAAAGTCAGGAATTCATATTACTCCCTGATATATGCTGATCACCTAGGACATTGCAGGCACATAGTGTGCTGTTGGTACTTGTTGAATGAAAGGGGCTGGTATATTTTAAAGCACAGTCACTTATCCGAGTCACATGCCTTATCTGAGATGGAGTTTTCTTGTCTACAGAGGTAGACAAAAAGTCTGCCTCAATTGTTAAAAAGATTAAAGGAATAAACATATAATTCCTGATATATAATAGTTGAAAGTATTTATTTTATTTTTATCTACTAGAAGGCAAAGCAATACTAAACAAATGTTATAAACAAAAGATATCACATAGATTCAAAAATAAGATATTAATAGGTAAGAAACATAATGACATTGTTTTCCTTTAAATTTTAATATTCTCTCCCTACTGTGTTATATTCAAATTATTTTATCACGACGGAATTTATTTGCTTAATATTTTTAATCATGGTATAAGTGAGACCACCTGGGCCCCTCTGGATCCTCACGTCAGCCAGCACCCAGGCCAGCCATGTGTGTGGAACCTCCTCCAACAGACAGGCCTGGGGTGCAACCCTGCAGCAGAACTCCCTGCAGAGAGACTAGAGGCAAGACCCACCCAACTGATTCAGGAGCAGAACATTGTGCCAGAGTGGCACAGCGGGTTCACTTGCAAGGGCTGCAGCAGCTTCCTGTGCAGCACAGCAGACATATCCAAACCACACCCACTAGGATGAGTTTGAACTTGATAGATGCAAACCTGGTGCTAAGGTACTAACTCTACCAAAGCTCTACACCAAATGTCAGAAGACAGTGCTATACAAAATGACAATGAGAAGGGACAAAATGCCTTCTCAGGCCCTAAGCCCACCCCAAACAAATGCAGCAGACAATAGCATAGAATAAATTGGAGATCAAACACTTGAAATCTCTGAAATAATAGTGTACAAAGTAAAGAAACAACTGTAGAAAGGTATAGAGGAAATCAGATCAGAAATAATTTTTGAAATAAAGAAATGACTGTAATGAAAGAACTACTAAGTGCTTCTAAAGAAGACACTGATAAAAAATAGAAGAGAGTATAAAAATGACGGAGTCCTTGAATGAGTAATATAGGAAAGACATAGGATGCATGAAGAAGAGTCAAAGTGATATACAGGAAATTAAAACCTTAATCACTGGCAAAACCCTTTGAATGAAAGTGAAAATACTTTCAGACCTTGCAGCTAGTGAAAAGCTAAGAAAAGATCTCTTAAAAACAAGTAGGATGCAGTAAAAAATAATTCAATAACTGTAAGGTGATGCAAAGATGAACAACTTAAGACTCATAAGCATCAATGAGAAAGAAAGCATCAATACGAATGATATGAAAAGAATATGGGCAGAAGTGATAGCAGAAGACTTCCCAAACATGGGCCATTCAGGTAACTGATGCATATAGAACTCCAAATAACATCAATCCAATTAAAAACACACCCAGACATATAATAATCAAGATCCCAGAAATTCAGCACAAGAATAGTATACTGAGAGCTGCTAGAGAAAAAGACACATCACATTTAAAGGAAAACCCATCAGAATAATGGCAAATTTTTTCTTCACAAATCATTAAGTCAAGAAAAGCATGGAGCAAAGTACTTCAACTCTTCCAAAAAATCAAACTCCAACCTAGATTGCTATGCCCTGCAAAATTCTTTCAAGTTTGATGGAGAAGTGAAATACTTCTATAACAAAGATCAACTAAAGAATTTCATGACAACAAAGCCAACCCTACACAGACTACTAAAAGATATTCTATAGCGGGAACAAAATGACAACTCCATGACTGAGAATGAAAAGAACCCACCAAATAGAGCAAACAAACACAGGAAAAAAAGAGTATACAACAGCAGTATTTCAATTATTTTTTTGTATACAGCAGCAAAATATTTCCATCAGCACACTCTATAAATGGACTTCTCCTGCACCCTATGGGTCATGCATGATTCTGTCTAAATCAACAGTGTGGATATCAAGGAAATAGCAGTAGCTCAGTCCCACAAGCAGCACCTGGCCACCAGTAAGCTTAATGGACACTGTCCACATCCACCACATACTAGACCTTTGTGTGATATCCTATTCCCAGCTGTTAGAAGTACTGGTTATATATCTACCATATATAAAATATTCCAATATTTTTGTTATGTTTTATTCTTAGTAATTCTTGCCTATCCTGAAAACTTCTTCTTAGTTGATATTTTTGTATATATTAACTCGATCAAATACTGCGTGAGTACTCTGAATTGATCACAGATTCATACTTATGTACACTACATTCTTGCCTCTTAATTGGACTCACAATTTAATTTTAATTTTGGAATATTATTTTGGAAATTTTAATTTAATTTT
>PVKA01017637.1:19479-45470 GCA_004027165.1 Ctenomys sociabilis
ATTGATACTGTTTTATGGAACTCTTCAATTACCTTTTAAATGGGTTTGTCTAACGTAATTTTATTTTACATAGTCCTGCATAACTACCATTTAGAGAGCTCTTTATTCTTTATCCAGGACCATACAGCAACTTCTCTTGCCTTCTGGATTATGGTCTTTGTTATTTTCTATAGGCTACGCCTGGAGGTATTGGAATATTTTGAGTTTATGTAACTGGAAAATATTTTACTAAGTTTAAAATTCAATGAGGACAGATCTTTTTTTTTCCAGGCCTTGAATAAATAAGTCTAGTTTCTTACCTATTTGTTCTTTTTGTTTTCTAATGTGGAATAGAATGGTGTTTAATTTTATTCTTCCATAGCTAAGATTTTTTTTATGCATATGCTTTAATATTTTTTTCTTTACAATTAGTTTTGGACAATTTTAGTTTTGTGTATTTTAGTTTTGGTATGATTTTATTCATATTTCTTGTACAGAAGGTTCATTTTTCTTGGAAATGTGGTGCTATAATTTTAACTAAATTCAGAAATTTTAAATCTTTAAATATTTATTGCTTATTCCCTTCTACTTTGAAAATTCTAATTATATGAATATTAGTTTCTTGATTTGGGCACAGAGACAACTATCGTATTACTGATCTGTAAACTCTTCTTCATGTATATTTTAGATAATTTTTATTGTTATATTCATTTAAGTTTGCATAATTTTTTACAATGTACAATCTATTATTTAATCTCATGTTATGTATTCATTTCAGAAATACTTTTCTAAATTTCACTGTCCACATCTTATATCTTTCACATATCAGTATTTTTCTACAATTTTTAATTTGCTATATAATTATTGATTTTCAATAAAGTTAATAAGGAGTACAACAAAATAGACATAGCTTTGTAATAAAAGCATTTTCAATCATAATAATTTAAAATGCATAAGATAAATGGATTGTTATGAGGCAAACCACCCTGTGTTCAGACTCCCCACACTGAGAGGGACCCTTGCCAGTCACTGCAGAAGCCCCTCCATGGGCCTATCCTGCTCTCCCTCCCTCCAAAGGTAAAATCCTGATTTGTACTAAGTCCCGTATTTTTTTTGTACACATTGCATCATTAGCTTCTAATTTGACCCTTTCTATGTTAAAATGAATGGAATATGCTTTCAGTATCTTTTAATCTATATATTCTCTATCCATCTATTTCTTTTCTTTGAAAATTGCCTGTTAAAAGAATTCTCTTTGATCCGTAGGATCTCCACGCTTTGGGCTTCACTGATTGCATGCTCATGGTGCTGTTCATCATACTCCCTTGCCTCTGAATATCCTGCAGCCTGGCAGCTGAATCCAGAAATTTGTTCACGCTTAGGGCCTACTCCTTTACCAAGACAATAAGTGGTACTATTCTTTCATTACAGGCCAGATGACATCTGGTTTTCTCTTTTTTGTGTGTGACATTAGGAGCTATTGCTTAATGTCTAATTTCATTAATATGTGTGAGATCATATGTGTGAAAAATGATGATTTTGTAACTCTCAGATTTCATTTTTATTTATTAGCTGGAGTAATGCCAGGAAAGGAAGCCCCCATATTACCACTGGGTTACAAAGTGGCACAGTTCACATAAGATCAGCAGTCTAAAAGCTTTTTTAGGATAATGGTTTCCTGTTAGTCTCTGAAGGTGACCTATTAAATTTAAATTGTCACTTAAGATCATTATAATTTTGATGTAAGCGTATTTGAAGGACATCCCTTTGCTACATTTTTAATCTACCCCAATTAAGTGTCTTTTTACCCTGGCCTATGTGCGCTTTGATAGCCATGTTGCAATCTGGTCAGAGAAGATACTCCATGAAGTCTTGTAGTTTTCCTGGCCCAGACCTGGAGTTAATCTTTCCTCTGAGAAGCTTTAATTTCTTTAAGTGGGGATGGTAGTAAATATTTAATGAGTTCATGCAAAGATTTTCAAGATAAACTCATGATTTTATGATGAATTTTAAAATAATTTCTATGTTACATATTTATCTTCTACAGAAAATGCTGCTTTTCAAAGACATAGAAGAGGACAGGATTACTTATTTACTCTATTCCATATTACACATAAAACAGTGTCAAAATAACAATATGAATTTCAAGAACCAAAAGAACCAGATTTTAAAAACAACTCTTCTCCCTCCATTGTTTATGGTTACGTTATAGTTATACTATCAGAGCAAATTGTCATAACATTCTCTTTTAATTCTTACTTTATTCTAGTTCTCAACCATTTGCATAGTTTGAACATTACAGTGTAGGTCAATGACTGTCTAGTTATTTTATTATCTAATTTCCTTCCTGCTATATACTGTACTATTGTACTTTGTACTTGAATTGTAGCTCTTACGTTCATCTGTTTCCTTATTTATCAGGGACTATCTGTATATTGGGGTTTTTTTGTCTATGTTAAATATCTGTCATTTTCTCCTGAATTCTTTTTCTTTGTTTCCTTTTGACTTTAAAAATTTCCTTCCATACCTTTTCTATATTGCTTAGGCAGTTATTTCTTGTGTTTATGTATGTATTGTTGTTTCTTCTAGTTTAGTCTCATTTCTACAATGATACTTTTATTTGTAATTCTCCAAGTTCCACCTCTTCGCTTATGATTTTAAAATATAATTTATTTGTTCCTTAACTGTTTATGCCTTCTCTTCATTTCCTTTTTTTGTTTTTGTTATTGTTGTATTGCAGTATTCTACACTGCAATACATTTCCAGCTCTTGCATCATTTTCTTAGTGTTGTTTTTGTTTATTTTGAGCTAGTAGGTTTTAGATTTCGTCAGTATTATAGACAGGTCTTCACAGTAGGGGCGCTGTTCCATTCCTTTCTCTCTCGTAGTAGCTGTATATGAGGGGTGCCATACCATGCCTTGGACAGATTTTGTTTTACCATTTATTATACTGGAAAAGTTATGTAAGCCTTAGTTTTCTTATCAAAAACTAAGAGTATTCTGCTAACCTTCAGAAGGTTATTGTAGCAATTTAAGAAAGAAATGCTCATTGAATACTTAGTTCGGTGCCATAAAAGCACATAATATTAACTACATTCACTATAAAATTTTATGTACCTGGATTTTTTCCCACTAGATCAGGAGCATGATGATGACAAGGACTTTACCTCAAGATTTTTTGCATTTTCTTGTAGATTATCTACAAATTCAATAAATATATATTAAATAAATATAATACATTACAGTGCTGGATTTATAATTCTTTTGTACCACTATTAAAGATTTAATTTAGAAATACTAACTTTCTTAAATATAGTGAGACTGCTTAGCAGTAGTAAAATTCATTCTAAGAATAAAACTGAAAAGCATATACTATTTTATTATTTCTGTTTGCTTTGGTCAATTTATTCGACTGTAGAAGAGACTTTTTTCAATAGTTTTTTTTTATTTTAAAGAGAAGAAAAAATGAGAAAAAAACAATAGAGGATTTCAAAACAAGATGACAGGAAATTAACAATGGTTGTAACATTGCATATTGTTTGTTCAGAATACCAAATATAGGCATGTAAAATTGATCAAACAATTAAGCATTAGCTGTTCCTTTCAATTAACCAACAGAAATTAAAACAGTTATCTAAGCTGTCTTTTATATATATTTTTCTCTCTTTTCTCCTTTCCCCATCTCAGTTGTTCGTTCCTTCTGAACAGGTTCTTTCCCTTTCACAATATATACTTTGCCTTTCAGATTTTATTTACTCTTTGAGTTTCTTGCACTAGCAAGACAATATGATATTTATACATGTGGGTCTGATTTATTTCACATATGAGTATGGTGTCTAGTTGAATTTATTTACTATGAAAGCCTGGAGTTTATCTATCTTTGCACCTGAGTAATACTCTATTGTATAAACATACCACACCTTTTTTATCCATTCCTCATTTGATGGGCATTTGGGCTGTTTCCCAGACAAATTGTGTTGCTGTAAACATGGGGGCACATATATGCCTGTGGTTCTTCTGGGAAAATATCCAGGAGGGAAATAGCCAGGTTGAATGGGACCTTTAATCTATATAAAATATATGCAAATTAATGATATCCTCTTAAATAACCAGTGGGGGCACAGATGAAATTAAATAAGAAATTAATATTTATAATCAAATGAAAATGCAGATACAACCTACTGGACCTTGTGGGATGCAATGAAAGTAGTCCTCAGAGGAAAATTTATAGGAGTAAATTCTCACATCATGAAAACAGAATGAAAGCAAATACACTACTTAATGCTAACCTGAGGATTTTTTTTAAAAAAAAGAAGAGCAAGCCAAAGGAAGGGAAGAAATAAAGATCAGAGAAGAAATGAATGCATTGGAGACTAAGAAAACAATAAAAAGAATTCATGAATTGAAGAATTGGTTCTTTAAAAAAACAAAATCAACAAACCTCTAGCCAGCCTCATTTAAAAAAAGATTTTAAAAACTCTATGCAATAGGGAATGAAAAGGGTGAAAGTACTACAGATCCTGTGGAAAGATCATGAATAACTATTTTGAAAATCTTCACTCTCATAAGATAGAAAAAAACAGAAATAGACACATTCCTAAATACATATGAATGACCAAAACTGAATCTAGATGTAAAAATCCTGAATAAGCCAATATCAATCAATGAGACTGAAAATGTAAAAAAAACAAAAAAACAAAAAAACTTAGCAATAAAGAAAAGACCAGGTCTTGATGGATTTACAGATGAATTCCACAAGAAATTTAGAGAAGATTTAATGTGAATACTTCTCAAACTCTACTAAAATTGAAAGGGACACAATTCTCCCTAACTCGTTCTTGGAGGCCAGTATTACCCTGGTACAAAAACCAGAGAAAGACCTAATCAAAAAAGAAAACTACCAGCCAATCTCCCTAATGAACATTAATGCAAGAATCCTCAATAAAATGCTAAGAAACAGAATGCAGCAAGTCATCATGACCAAGTGGGATTTTTTCTAGGAATTCAGGGATAGTTCAATATATGCAAATCCATAAATGTAATGTACCACATCAACACAGCCAAAGAAAAAAATCACATGATCATCTCAATAGATGTATAAGAAGTTTTTGACAAAGTTCAACATATATATATATATATATATATATATATATATATATATATATAACTTTCAGAAAATCAGAATAGCTGGTCTTTGCCTCAATCTGATAAAAGGCATCAATGACAAAACAACTGACAACATCATACTAAATGGACAAAAACTGAAAACTTTCACATTAAAATCAGAAACAGGACAAAGATGTCCACTGCCAATACTCCTATTTGGTATAGTTCTAGATACACTAGCGAGAGCAATGTTAGAGAAACAAGAGACAGACACAAGAGACAAATATAACACATAATGATTGGAAATGAAGAAGTGAAATTATTATTTGCAGGTGACATGATGCTTTATGTAGAAGACCCCAAAAACTCCAATGAAAGACTTCTAGATTTAATAATCATATTCAGTGGTATAGCTGGATCCAAAATCAACACTCAAAAATGTATAGCATTCCTGTACACAAACAAGAGAGAGAAGTTAGAGAAATCACATTTAGAGAAATCACATCCTTCACAATAGCATCCAAAAAACTAAAGTACTTAGGAATCAATCTAGCAAAGGAAGTAAAAGATCTATACAGTGAAAATTACAGTACTCTGAAAAAAGTTTGAAGAGGATTTCAGAAAATGGAGATATTTCTTGATCATGAATAGAAAGAACCAACTTTGTGAAAATGGCCATATTCCCCAAAATGTTATACAGATTTAGTGCAATCTCAGTCAAAATATCATTAGTGTACCTCACAGAGCTAGAGAAAACATTCCTAAAATTCATCTAGAATCAAAAGAGACCTAGAATAGCAATTGAAATTATGAGCAACAAAGGCAAAGCAGGGGACATCACAATCCATGACTTGAAATTATCCTGCAAAATACTTGGTAAAATAGCATGGTACTAGGAAAAAAAAACTGTTGGCCCTATTTAGCACATACATATTTGATTGTTATCTATTTCTCATGAAGTTTTCTCCTAACAAATATATAGTGACCTTCTTTATCTCTTTTGATCATTCTTGGTTTGAAGTTTGTGTTGTCTTCAACCAGAATAGCCCTTGTTTATTTCCAGGTTCCTGTCACATGGAGTATTCTTTTTCTATCCTTTGATTTTCAATCTTTGAATTTCCTTTTGAGTTAAATGTTTTTCTTGTGTATAGCATATTGTTGGATGTTGTTTCTTGATCCACTCTGCCAATCTCTTTTAATTGGTGAACTGAGGTCATTTAGATTGATGGCTATAACTGATACGTGTTGGCTTATTTTCGTCATGTTATTTTCCTGTTGTTGGTACCCTACCTTTCCCCTGTGTTTTAATTGCTTGTTCTTTTTGGTGGCTTATTTCTGTTGCTGCTCTTGTAATTGTGGTCATTTTTATCTCTTTATAGAATATCTTTTTTGTAAGGTTGGTTTGGTGGTCATGCATTTCTTCAGTTGTTCTTTGTCATGGAAGTATCTTATTTCTCTATTAATTTTAAAAGATAGCTTTGCAAGGTACATCAATCTGGGTTTAAAGTTGTTTTCTTTCAGGATCTGAAATACTTCATTCCAAGCTCTTCTTGACTGATAGTTGTGTTGAGAAATCTTCCATGATTCCAATTGGCTTCCCTTTATAGGTGATCTTTTTTTACCCTTTAACAGCTTTTAGTAGTCTGCTCTTGTGCTAAATTTTGAGATCTTGATTATTATAAGGTATAGATTTATTTTGGTTTATGTTAACTGTATGTCAAATTTCTTTCCCAGGCTTGGGAATTTTTCTGTTATGAGCTCTGCAAATATTGTTTTCATGTCATTTGTGTTGACACCTGCTTTTTTCTTGACACCTATCAGTTTTATATTGATTTTCTTTGCACCATCTTGTAGCTGTTGCACAGTTATTTCCTAGTTCCTTATTACTTTTAAGAAATTTTTTCCTTTCATGGTTGCTGTCTGCAGTGATGTCTTCAAAGTCTGAAAGTCTGTTTTCAGTTTCAAATGCTTTTTCTGGCTTTTAAAGTAATTTTTAAATGTACCTTTGAATCTAGATGTACCTTTGAATCTGTTTCATGCATTCTGATTCTTTCCTGTATTCGTTCAGGGTTTCCATCATTTTTCTGTGCTCTTCTATTTTTTTTTTAAATATATATGCTGAGCAACATTCTCTTTATGTTTCATTATAGTTGTCATTTCTTTTTTTTAAACTGAATTATTTGTGATCTGATTTCTTCTGTAGTTTGATTGAGTTTTTTTTTTTTTTTTTAACCTCAGTTGCTATCATTTCAGAAATTTCAGGTGTGTGACTTCTAATTTCTTCTATGTCAATGTCTCTTGGACTTGTTCTATGTGTCCTAGAGTTCTGAGATCAAATTTGCTCCTTTGGACATTTGTGAGGTTCACTGTTGCTCCCATGGTAGTCAGGATGTTGGGGGGCAGGGTATCTCCCTTTCTGAGCAGGTCATCAAGGCTCCCAAGGCTTACTGGGGCTCACCATCACTCTTTTATTTACACCTTTTTAATATGACATTAATTTTCTCAAACTTTAAAATATGTGGCATTAAAATATATGGCCATTTCTTTCCTGACATATCCCAACATTCCTAATGTTGTCTATTGGCTCTCTTCAGTCTAGACCTTTTCTTTCCTTTATTGCTGTTGACTCTGTCCTAGTACATTTTCATTCCATCCTACTGGCTTTTTTTTTTTTTCATTTTATGTATTTGGTACAGGTTCTCACTACACAGCTCAGACTCGTAGTGATCCTCCTGTTTTCAGCCTCTTCAACGCTGGGATTATAGGTATGTACTACCATGTCTGGACTTGGTTGCAGGCTCAGTGCACCCCAGTGGCATGGCCGGTTTTGCGCTTGCCAAAGCAGGTGCTTAGTCCACTGAGCTACATTGTCAGCCCTGATGTCTTGTTTTACTAAGAATGTTTTGTTATGTTCTTCATGTTGCTATTCAATTGCTATACCCATTTTTATATGGAGATTCTGGAAGAACAAAAAACAATGCTATAATCTCTCTAGTTGTGATATAATTTAAATCAATAATTAGGGCAAAGTACAAGATTACAATAATAAATGTATTGTTTTGCTACTATAGAGTAATTCAGGGTAAAATAACAAGTTTACACAAGAACAAATAAAAAATATTAGTACACCCACAGCAGATTTGGTTATTATATTTTGTTTTATAGTAGTGTAAAGCTATTAACATTTTATTCGTGGAATTATTTGAATACATGGCTTTTTAAAAAGTAATATTATTAAGAAACAAATAGCAATGAGACAGCCCCAAAACTGATCAGTAGGACAGCCTCAATAATTAATACATTGCACACTGTCTTCTCAGTGGTCACTCATAGTACAAGATGCAGACATGACATCCTGTCCACAAACACCACCAGAACAACTCCCTCCATTCACCAAACCAAGAGAAAGTAGCTGTACATCCATCCCAACCACCCTGAATACACAGATACAAAATGGTCATCCATCTGCATCCCCCCTCCTTACCCAGCCCTGTCAGAGAAGGGCACTCCATCGCCATCCAAATATTGTAGGTATGTGAACCCAGCAAAACACTCCAATACAGTCCAGCCATCCACAACAGCAGTGGGTGCCCCATAGGACCAGCAATGCCAGAAGTCACTGACCTGAGCCTTCTACAGCTCAGCATATTAATATGGCTTTACTTCGTTTTTATACTATTCTGATTTATCTTGGTTAAGACCAAGATAAAGCAAGACCTGTTAGATGCAACCTTTGCATCTAACAAAGTCAGCCAAATCCCCTCAGGATTTATTGTGAAACCCTGTTCCACAGTTTGTAGATCCTTTGTCAGTGTCAGCCATGTGGATGAGTCACGGTCATTGCTTGACCAATTTGTTCTCAGTGAAAGCCTGAGAGAATATTTTCTCTTCATGTGACTCTCCTTAGGCACACTCTGAATCATCATCCATTTTCCTCTGTGGCCCCATAATCTCCTTGATCAGAAAATTTGGGACACAACTGAATTACATGATGTTACAGTACAGGTTCTCCTATGTCCTGAGTCCTCACTGATCTTGAAATGCTAGGGCCAAAATGTTGACTATCCTTGAATTTTAGAGGGCTTGCAGTCTAGCTCAGTTGTTTAAAGCGCCTGCTTGAGTAAACTCAATCAGGTTCAGGGGGCCATGGTTCAATCTCCAGCTCCACATTTCACACCAGGCCCACCCTTAAAGCAGCCTAAACCAGAAAAACAAAATCCTAAATGTTGAATTTTAAATAGGGCTGGTTTCTTTCTTCCCTCATCTAGCCTCCCCATTGCCTCTCAGTACATATATCCTCCCCTTGCTTCACTAGAACTGCAAAACTAATAGGGAAAGAATGTATGGTGATAAAAAATTCCACCCTGGAGTCTATGTTCACAGCCTCTCCTGTGTCCACATTACCTCTCCTGTATCATGGTTTCCTAAGGAACCATTTTAAAAGCCTGACCCAAACCTTTTGGAGGTAGAAAGAGTTAACAGCAAGTTGTAGTCCAAATTACAAAGAATGTAAACATTATTAACTGTTGTATCTCCAAATTTATATCACTGTACATTCGAGATGCTTCTTGAGTTCCTGCTTCATGCTGAGGTGTATGTGCTATGTGCAGGGGATACAATGGTGACCAAAAGGACTTCTGGCCTCTGATATGTGACTTGTTTCTCAGAGATGGTAAGAGAGTCACTTGGGGCATCATCACTAAGCAGACTCAATCCTGCAGGTAAAGCTTTGTAATAAAAAATATTTTTAGAATCATATCAAATGAATTCTCAAAAATTTAGTCTTAAAAAGTATCCCCTCTCCCCAAGACATGTAAAGCATTGAATCAGTGTTTGTTCCTAAGTCTACGACAGTAATTAGCCTTGAGTTGTGGCTCAAGTACAGAGGTGTCCCCATTCCGTATCATGCTTGTTATTTTCTGTGTAATTTTATATGAATGCCAACTTAAACGTGACATTTTAAGTTGGCAGTTTTAATAGCCTACCTTTAATAATCAGCCAGTTTGAGATTAAATTACTCCAAATAACAGTTAGTGTATTTTATTTTATTTTTTGAGAGTTTGTTTTTTGAGACAAGTTCTCACTAAATTGCCATGACTGGGCTCAGAGTGTGATACCCCTGCCTCAGCCCCCAGATGCCAGAAGTAGATGCTAGGAAAATTATTATATTTTAAGTGTACTTGCTATTTAAATGAATATTATATATCTCTTTATAAACGACAAGGTCTTTTTATGTGAAACAAATAAGTGCTTGATATGTTTTTGTTTTTCTCAGTACTGGGGATTGAACACAGGGCCTTATATTTGCCAGGAAGGCATTTAAGCCACTGAACTATAACCCCAGCCCTAACTTATCTATTATGTAAATTAATAATTTTTTGTTTTTGTCTTTTTGAGACAGGGTCTCACTATGCAGTTCAGTCTGGCCTTAAGCTCACTTTGTAGCTCAGGCTGGTCTCGAACTCACAACAATCCTCCTTCCTCAGCCTCCCGAGTGCTGGGATTACAGGCATGCGCCACCATGCCCGGCCAAATTAATAATTTTATATATTAGATTTGCTTAAAGTGGGAAAATCCCCAACACATGAATGTTAGCTAAGTAGATCACACTTCCTGAGATAATCTAGTGTGAACACTTGTTGTAGTATTTATAAAACAGCTTTGTTTTTTCTTCATTGTTCTCTACCCCCTTTTGCTACTAGATTATAAACCTCTTGAATATAAAAACCATATCTTTTATATCTCTGTACAAGCTCCAGATCCTTACTAAATAGTGATAAGATGAAATACAGAAAGATTTTTCCTATTTTAGAGTCACAGCTAACTAAATGTGATTGGACATGTCCATTCAGCTGGTCAGTCACTGTGTCTGCTGAGGCCTGAGAAGAGTAAAATGCCAAAAATCTGTCCCAAGAGGAGTCCCTAATCTCATTAGAAAGATAAAAATGTAAATATGAGGGGCTGACCAAATAGCTCAGCCGATTAAAGCGCCTGCAAGCAAGCGCAGGGGCTGGGGGTTCAATACCCCCTGCCATCCTTGCCCCTGGTGCTCACTGAGACTGGGATTGAGACTGGGCATGGTGGCACATGCCTGTAATCCCAGCACTTGGGAGACTGTAAACAGGAGAATCACTATGAGTCCCAGTCTAGTAGTGAGACCCTGACCACCCTGTAGACCATTCTGTAAATATACAGAAAAAAATATAAATATGAAATGATAATAAAAAGATCACATTATTACTTGAATGTCAAAATGATACACTAAATTTAGCTCTTTACAAAATATTTTGTTTTTATTTTCAGATTGTTGATTTTATTGGGCAGTTATTGTTTTGTATGCCTGCTCTCTCTCTCTCTCTCTCTCTCTCTCTCTCTCTATATATATATATATATATATATATATATATATATATATATATATATATATATATATTTGTGAATCTCTAGCAAGAAGAAAAGTTCTAAAGCTACTTCAGTCATCTGACTTATTTTTAAATTAGTACAATTTTCTGAACATGTGCTTTGCCTAGGAAAGGGATTCTTTGTGCAGACAGCATGAGACAGCTCGGCAAGCCTTCAGGGGAAAGATACCCTCTGATCACACACTCCTTTTTCAGAGGTAACAATTTATCACACTTCTTACCTCCTAAGCAATAGTGGGCTGATTTTTTATTGTTAAAAAATTAAGTGAATTCTAATTTGGCAACATAAACTTAGTCACCTATACGAAAGTTGGCTTATTCAGTGGTAAACCCAGTTGTATTTCCTAGTTATTTATACTGTTTTAAAAGGTGCAATCTCCTCTTCACTATTAGAAACTGATAGTTTTTACAAATATTTTTCAAACTGAAAAGAATGGTATGTCTAGTGGTTTTCTGGATATAAATTTACACTTCACTAAGTTGATCATAGCTGAAGGCCTATTATATCACACTGAGTTCCTGTACTTGTCTGGCATGACTCTTGAAATGACAGTAATTATTTATGGGGGCACTTGTGTAGTGCTTGCTTTCCATACAACATGTTAAACTACATGAGTGTACAGAAGATTGCATCTTTATTAATTCATAAATTTGTGGTCCTGGGTGTTAAATGATTTAATGCCTGTGACATAATAGGCACCTTGTAACATTAGTGGCTACAATAATTATTATTCTATTTTTACATATGAAGAGGTTACATTCAGGTTTTAAGTTAATACTCAAAATGAATAACCAGATCTTAGGATGGTTATGTAGTGCTTGCCTATTATTTTCTCATTAAGTTACAGGTTTCAGAGTTCTGAATTCCCTTTTCTCTTTTACAATATTTGAAAAATAAAATCCCTGTTCTCAGGAAATTGCTAAGAACATTGACAACAACTTAAAAACTTCTTAGTAAAATTAAAAATGCAATAGCTCAAGGAAGCAGAATTTTAAAAGCTTTTTTTTTTTTTCAATTTTGATTTTTTTACCTATTGGGAAATTCTAGTAAATGTAAATGAAACTAAATTTTGTCTAAGTTTGTTTACTCCCATATTTTAACAAGTACGATAAATGTTTTCCTGCTTGGCAGGCTGTCTCTGGGTAGTCTAATGCAAAACATAGCTGTGTGGTACATCCAGCCAGAGTTCCGTGGCAGGACTGGCAAGGCTGTGGCTGCTGAATGGCATCCGTCCCCAGAGCAGCTGGTGCTGCTGGGTGGCCTAAGCCGCAGAGTACCACGTTTACTCTGTGTTGTGAACAGAGAAACAGAGCGCTCCAGAAGGGTCCTCACAAGGGCAGGTAGATGCTTTGTATTTGTCTGAATTTATATGCAATTGGTTTGCTTTGCACCTGGAAACTCTAGCAAATCTAGGGTGAGCTACAGCAGGGTATATTCATTGCAAATAGCTAATGATTCTTTTTCTTTGAAGTTACTCTGAAATAACAGGAATATATCTTCCACATACCTATGAATACACAAATAAAACATTTTATATTAGAGTTTAATCCAGAGTATACAGTTAGACTGTTTAGAAATATTTCACTTGGGTACCATTTCAAAACATTAGACAAACAAAATTGAAAAGCGTCTATTTCAGTTTTTATAACATTGGTATGTTGGTGAAACTTGCATAAAACATGGAATAGAGTTTATAATAGAAGACATACAAATCATAAGAAATATAATTTGCTTGCATTAATAGTTCAGTGGATAAGGAATATTTATAATATATATTTGTTTAATCTTCAAATTATCATGTAATGGCACAAGTGCCTAAGACAAACTCTGAAATCAATGTTTCTGTGTAGATAATTTACATCATTCCAAGTAGATTTTAGTGATGTTTTCATTTGTGTGGGACATAGTTCTCAGTATTTAATATTACACATGTATATGCTTGACATTAACACGAAATTCTTTTAATTTAAAAATTTCCAATCGCAGGGGCCCAGTCCTAGCACCTGTGGCCAGTGGTCTACAGTATTTCAGATCTGTAGAAGAACTACAGAAAGGCTTTGTTCCCCATAAAGATTATTTTGGACTTCCTTTTCCACAGTATGCTGAAGAGAGGTGAGTTAAGGAGCTTTGTTGGTTGCAGTGGTTTATTTTCTGCTCCTTAGTTAAGTCACGGTACTTACCTGTAGGCATTACAGAAATCCTAAACCTGAAAAGTGAGGCCTTGCTTCCCACCGGAATGTGGAGCAAAGAGTTCAGGTGCATATAGATTTATGTAATTGGAAACTTCTATCTGGGACTTTGAATCTTGAGGGCCAGATCCAGAAAGCCAGGGGAAATTAGAGATATTTACATCATCAGTAGCAGAAGAAGCAAAAATCCAGAGCAATTTGTTGTGGTTCTTTAAATAGCGATGTTTATCAATCTCTTCCTGTGTCGTGACTCTGTCATGCTCTTGATTCTTTACTTACCTTTGTTCCTATCCAAAAAATCCTCTAGTTTCTATTAATTATATATGCTACCCAATGATCTTCAATAATTCTTTCTTTAACATTCCAAATTACTCAGAGTTGATATCTGTAATTTGTAACAGGTATCTCTGGTTAGTACATTTTTGTATTTCAAAATGTTTGCCAACTTATGTCTGACATGTAAAAGGCCATTCCACATAAAAGTGTTCAAATACTTTATATATGAAAGTGTTACTCGAGTTGTGTATGAAGGTTGATTAAAATGTTAATGAAATATTTTGAGAGATATAGTAATACAGAAGTAAGGAATTATGCTATACATAAGCATTTTAAATTTATGTAGATCCAAAAATGATTAGAAAAGAAAAAGCAAGGGACATAAAATGTGACAAAAGGTTTAACATGTAATATATGCAGAGTTCACATACATTGATTGGAAAAACCACAAAGATCCTTAAGAGATGAATGGGCAAAGGATAGTAATTACCATCCTAACAAGGTTAATATATTTTATTTCTTTAAGTGTTTCATTTATCTGACCAAACAAACTATACTGAAGTAATTTTATCTCCAATAAAGTAACTTTGTAGGCCATGGGTATAGCTCAGTGGCATAGTTCCTGCTAGGCAAGCACAAGGTCCTGAGTTCAATTCCTGGACGCATGTGCGCAGGCACTCACACACACACACACACACTCACACACATTATCTATCTATCTATCTATCTATCTATCTATCTATCTATCTATCTATCTATCTATCTATCTAATTCATAAATCATTGTAAGGGTTCAAAAACTATATAAAAGCTTGGCAAGATGTCAACAAAAAATTCAAGTATGAGTACTCATAATTTTTTTTTTGGTTGCCATCATAAAGCAAACCTGTATCTTTAACAAATTCTATTCCATATGTCAAAGACTTAAATATAAATTGCATAGATTTTTTAAATCAAATACAAATGGTTTGAGTTTGGGGTTCTTCTGCCTACCCTTTGTTCTAAGGTTGTCATAATTAAAAGATGCTTGTGTACCAAAAATCCTGTCTGCTTTGCATTGACTTCTCAGATGGCTGAGATTGAAATGCAACCAGAAAAATTAGTTGTGCCTTTGATGAGCCTCTAAGGAGACCCAGGAAACCCTATTTATACCCCTCAAAGCCCTATCCCAGGGCTTCCATTCCATGTTGAGGGTGTCTATCTGCTTGTATTCTGATGTCCTCCAGCACCTCACTACACTCGCTCACACAAGTCTAGAATGACACTTTATGGATCATAACCTTGACTTGGCTTTAAAAATAATGAATACCTCTTCTTATCTTTATGATTCTCGTGTTTTTTTCTCTTCTTCCTAAGTGAATCACCATTTTTGATGTTTTAAGATGGTACTGGACCAAATGCAGAGTTTTTCACAACTCTGACCAGTGGTCTCTAATTCTAAGGTGCAGTAGATGCAGTAGACAGCTCTCTGGTCTGCTTTTTTCCTCCAGCACTAAAAAGCTACCTGCTCCACCTCAGCCCAACCCACAGGGACTAGCTGGGCACAGGATCACACTGTGGGTGAGTCCTGCCTCCTCCCAGAACTCTTCCCCACTCATGTACTTCTGCAGGGCCATTGGTGTCACCCTGGAAAGGAAGGGAAGCCTGGTACTGCTCACACTGAATACAGACAACCAAGTCCTCCTTTAATTCTGGGTAAACTGGACACAAATTGACTTATAATAATAATTCAATTAGGGTAAATACTGTCATGGTCCCCTATTAACCACTTACCAGCCCACAAAGGAACCCCATTAGACTTTTTGTTTTTATTTAGTACAGGGTCTCACTACACAGATTGGACTAGTAGTGATCCCTCTTTTTTTAGCTTCCCCAAGTGCTGGGATTGCAGGTACACACCACCATGCCCAGTCTCAATAACCCTCTCAGTGCACCCCAGTGGCAAGGTGGGCACAGTCCTGTTGGGGATGGAGCCCTGGCCCCTGCGTCTACCTAAGCTGGAGCTTTAATCTGCTGAGCTATCTGGCTGGCCTTCCCATTAAAAATGTGGTGGCTCCACTTTCACATCTCAACTCTGTCTCAATGTCTAAGGTTTTTGTCTGCATCGACACCTTCCCTTTTTTTGGTACTGGGGATTGAACCCATGCCAGTTAAGTGCATTACTACTACTTTGCTATATACCAACTCTTTTAAGATTGATATAGGGTCTCACTATGTTGTCCAGTCTGGGCTTGAACCTGTGACCCTCCTGCCTCAGCTACTGAAATAGCTGGGATTACAGTTGTGTACTACTCTGCCAGCTATACCTGCTCTTTTGATGCTTTGTGTCAACTGGAGACCTGTTCTTGTTGGGGAGGAAGCTCTTTGGTTGACTTAGTATGATCTCTTACTGAGGTCTTCTCAGCAACTGAGAGCACCTGTTACTGTTACAGCTGGTAATAAGCAGGCCACAGCTGATAAAATGCTTATGTCAGCCACCTTCTTGTCTTGGAGCCATGAGCCTGAGAGACTGATTATGATGGGTTAATCAGTCTCTGCTTTTTAAAAAAATTAATCTTATTGAGAAACAAATAGCAATGAGAAAGTTTCAAAACCGATTAGTAGGACAGTTTCAATAATTAATACATTGCATGTTGTTGTCTTCATAGTGGTTATTGATAGTACAAGATGCAGACATAATATCCTATCCAAACACTGTACAAATCTTTCTTCGCATTCAATTAAGACAAAGTAACTGTATATCTATCCTGTTTTATATATATAGATACAAAATAGTCCTTCATTTATATCCCTTTTTGTTTAGTTTTGTCAGAAATGGGTATTCCATTGTCATTTAAATTTTGTATGTATGTGAATTCAGCAAAATAATCCAATATAGTCCAGGAGGCCATAATAGTAGTGGGTTATCTGTAGGACTGGCAATGTCAGAAGTTGTTGACTTGAGCCTTTTACAGTTCAGCATATTAATATGGCTTTACTTTTTATACCTCATTTTTATACTTTTCTGCTGGATGGTTAACAGCAAGATAAAGCAAGACCTATATAACAAGAAAGGTGACTTTTGTATCTTCCAAGGTCAGTCAAATCCCCTCAGGATTTACCCAGAAGCCTTGTACCCAAGTTTGTAGATCCTTTGTCAGTGACAGGATCTCTTTGGCTCATCTCAGAGGAGATACAAATCACTTTGGCCACAGTACCTTCTCTCCAAAGGCCATAGAGCCTCAGTCTTCCCTCCTTTGTCCTTTTATTAGTTGAATTATTCACAACACAACAACTTTGTGTCTAGGTATACCCCTAAAGGTCATGGGGTAGGCTTCTACAGTTTGTGATTAATTCATGATCTAATGCTAGAACTATCAGTGTCAGGGCTGCTGGGATTATGGGTGTGAATGCTACACCCACTCTGGGGCAAATAGCCTGATGGTGATATAAGAGAGAGGCTTACTCTGCTATTGCTCCTCCCTTTTGTTCTTGCTGTTCTGCTGTTTTCCACCACTATGAACCCTTTGGCATGTGCCACTCTGCCTTGGAGCCAGCCAAGTATGGACTGAAAACCCCACAAACTGTGAGCTAAATAAACTTTTTCTTCCTTAATTCTGGGTGTCAAGTATTTTGTCCCAGCAACACAAGAAACATAATCAAGACACACCCTTAAAGATTCTTTTTGAAGAATGTGCTGCTTGTCTTCATCTTGTTAGACATTTTAGCCAGCTTTTTTCCCATCCCTCCTGAAGTTTACCTTGTCTGAGAAGCATCCCAGAACCAATAACTTGCAGAAATGAAGCCTGGTTCCCAAACAGGACCTTTAGATCCAGCACACTCTCTGCATATATGTTTCTTCCCTCCTGTTCCAACCTTTACCTCCAACTCACCATCTCCTTTTTGCTAATTCATCTTCAGATGTCACTACTTCAAGGAAATCTGTCCCGGCATCACTTGATTTTGCAGTAGTCTATATTCCTCTTCATATCATGTATACAATTTCCATGAAATGTGCATGTCCAAGAGTGGGAAGGGCAGTCAAGATCTTCCATTCATCATTGGGTCCCCTGAACATACTCAGTGCTGGAATTATGACTTGACTAAATAAGTGACAGTAAAGAAGCAAGTGTTTAAACAAACTTTGGAGTCTCAACATGGGATGAGTGTAAATACATTGAAGGCAGAAAAGGTGCATGTCTACCTTTTATTTAGGCAGGATCAAAATTGTCCCCCTTACTGAATCAGTGTGTCTCATGAACATTTAGAGAAGAAACTTCACTAAGTAGATCACTGCAGCATCCTGATCATACCTAAATATCTGATATGAAAGTTTCACTCCTTTGTTTCTCTAAGACTTTGGCCTAAGAGTTCTCCAAACAGTAATAGTTTAAGAACAAACCACCTTTGTGGAATCAATCAGTTCTTTACTTTTTTTTTTTTTTTTTTTTGGTGGTACCAGGGATTGAACTCAGGCAAGCACTTGTTCTACTGAGTTATCTTCAAGGCCCCTAAAAAATTCATTGACTACTTCTTTTTTTCTTTGGTGGGGGAGAGTCTACAGAATGTTCAGGGTCTCACTAGTTTGAACTCATAGTGATCCACCTGTTTACAGCTTCCCAAGAGCTAGGATTACAGGCACAAGCCGCTATGCCCAGTCTCAATTGCCATCTCAGCATGCCCTAGGGGTGGGGCCAGCAAGGCAGGCCCAAGGATTGAACCTCCAGTCCCTTCACCTGCTTGCAGGCAATTTAATACACTGAGCTATTTGCCCGGCCCAATCAGTTCTTTAATACAAGCCAATGTAGTAGGATGCACCACAACTGCTGGATTAAATAATCCAAAACTGTGAGACATAAGGACTTGTTGCTGAGACAAAATATCCAACACCCAAAGTTAAAGGAGGAAAAGTGTATTTGCCTCACTATTTGTGGAAGTTTCAGTCTATAATTGACTCTTTCCAAGAAGGATCGTATGGCACATAGGCATCAAAGAGGAGAAACAATTTATTGTAGGAGAAGGTAGCAAAGCAACAAGTGACGCAAGCTATCCCTTGTATCTTATCCAGGCTACATGGGGCAGGTAGGATTCACACCCTACTCCTAGTGCCCTTGAGCCTACCATGAATCAATCCCAGCATCACATATTCCAGCTCTAGCTACCTCTGAAAAATCTCCACCTATGACTGCACAAGGCTTTTGGAGGACATCTACACACCCATAACAGACTTTAAGTAATCTTCATCAGCTTTCCACGGTTTTGCAATGGGCTTCCCTAGTAGATATATCTTCTTGGAAGAAAGCCAGGAAACTTGAAGAGCTGGGCAATAGAAAGAGCACTAAGAAACAGGGATTGTGGGTACCAGATCTTACCCTGACTTCATCCCAAAAAGGACAACAAAGTCACAATTTCAAAATAGTAGCATTGAATATGCCCAATGTGGGACCAGAGTGGGCCACCAACATTTTTTTACCCTTCAGATAACAGAGTCTGTCATATATAATGCATTTGATTCTAATAGTGTCATCCTAAAGGTCAGGATTTATACCATATTAATCTTGTTTTATACTTTAGCACTTATTACAATATCTTGCTCTTTAGTAGGTACTCAGTTATGTTTAATAAAATGCATGAGAAGTTTATGTTAATATATACAGTACTTAGTACGATTGAAGCTATGTCAGGTGGTCGGCTGCCCTGTAGCACTTGCCTCATATACCATTTAAAATTAGCTCAGCAGAGATGCATTTGTGGACTACTGACTTGACTTGATCAAGATGACCTGAGGAAGCCATGGGCATAGTGAGTGTGATTGTTCATAAAGTTTACATCTCAGAAACATTTTTTATTTTTCAGAGGCAAGGATTCTCAGGCTTCCACGAAACAGTCTGCAATATTTCCTCCTTGTCTCTGGTCCAAAGAGTTGCCTTCACAGCTTCCAGAAGATGGTATTTATGCCCACACTGGATCCCCAGTGAGTGATGGTGAGGCAGATAAGGCCTTAAAAGGTGGGTGTTGTTTCACGTATAGTCCTACATATGGTTTGCATATGGTTATATATAGTTAATACAGATAATTATATAACATGTTTCTTGTTTTAAATTAAATGAATGCTTTAAGCTGCATTTTTCTCTCTGAAGTAGGGTACTTTATTCCCCATTCTGATTATTAACAATGAGAACCAAAGTTTTGGAAGGTTGACCATATGCCTGTGGCTCATTCGCATGTAGGGTGGAAGCCCCTGGCCACAAGTGCAGGGCTCTAGGCAAAGGGAAAGGGGAGTGTGCTCTGGGGGAGTCTGTAGTGCCTCAGGCACCATCCACTGAAGGTGATGAGAGAGAAGCATGAAAGGTTTCAAATTGCTATCCAGTTTCCTACTGTGAGAATTTGGAAGAATTCCTAAGGCCTTAGACCTGAATGCTCTTTCTTGACTCCTCACCTTCATGCTGGGTTTTTGCCTCTCGCTTGCAAACACACATGTGAAAGTGCATGTCCAAGAAGAAGCAGAAAGGCTACTGTATGTTTCTCTCTGGGCTCAGGGGCAATGTTCATAAATAACATGGAGTAAAGTCTTGAACACTGTGGGGAAACTGAGGGCTGGAGGTAAAAATCAGAATGGAGAAAGTAACTGTAGTGTAAAGATGGAGAGTAGTGCTGTGTAAGTAATGGGTACAAAACTGAGTGATTTGGAGGCTAAGGGGGGTGATCATTTGTAGTCTTTGGGGATACTCTGCCTGCATCTGAAAAGGATGTTCAGCCAAATCCACTGCCTGGTCAAGTGATCTGAAAAGATAGAAAGAAAAGACTTCTTATGTTGCCTGGGACAAATCTAGTAGATCATATTACCAAAATGAAGCAGAAGTGTCTTCTAACCAATTCCAGAGTAGACTCCCCTTCTGAATATTTGAACAAAATATTTTTCAAAAATGATACTCATAAAGTACATCAGTAAGGATTGGAATTTTCCAAGACCAAATCTCAAAGAAGTAGTTTCAAATGATCAAGGAGACCTGTATGTGTGGGGCCGGGGAGATGGCTCAGTGGAATAAGCGTTTCCCTGGCAAGTGTAAGGGCCTGAGTTCAATCCCTGATTCTGCAAAAAAAAAAAATGTATGCCATTTCACAGGAAGGAACTTTTAAAACTATTGATTTGTTACACCAGGGAAGGTTGGGGGGCCCAGGGGCCCTGGTGTAACACAGCACCAAGGCTTATAATAGACCAGATTTCTATAGGACAGTGTTTCCAGACCATCCTCATCTCATTTTTTCTCTCTTCTTCCTTAAGTTTAACATTTACCGTGAGTTACTGCATTTTAAACAGAGTCTGTCCAGAGCAAAGTGGGGCTGTTATCTTCAATGCCAATTCTGTGTCTGTGTGTCTGGCTACATAATGCTGAACAAATTGGTTAACATTTGAGTCTTGGAAATAATAATATTCACAATATAGTATTATCACATGTATAATGTACATACATGTTTTAATGTAGGATATATAGGACCAGATATGAGGCAAGATGCAAGTTAAAAAGGGCTACATGCATGCTAATTATTGTGATTATAAAATTTTATGCATGTAGTAATAAAATTATAATAATTTTCTTCAGATAATATCTGTTGATTTAATTCATTCCTTTAATGGACTGTATTTTCCTATTTTCTTGTATGACTTGTGATTTTCTATTGAAAATGAGGGATTTGAAAACACAACCTTCTTTTTATTTTCATTATGTATTTTTTAAATTTTATTTTATTGAGAGACAAATATCAATGAGACAGTTTCGAAGCTGATTAATAGGGCATTTTCAATAATTAATATATTTTACATTGTTGTCGACTTAGTGGTTATCTCTCTTTTTAAAGCTGCAGGGGGCCTGCCCATTAGCTCAGTTGTTTAAGTGCTTGCTAAAGGGAAGGCAGTGAGCCTCAGGATACTGTGGCTCCATCCCCAGACTCTCAAGCCTTACCAGAGCTGCCCTTAGGCATCCTGAGCTGCAGAGTGGCTCATGCAGGGGAAGAACCTCACTGATCAACAGGTTGTGTTCTCCACCCATGCATGAGGTCTTAACATCTTTTCAGGCCATGTCTAGATATTTGCTTCTTCCCAACTCATTAGCCCATACAGCAGCTTTCAGCTATCTTAATTTTCCTAAGGGTATCTGCTGCTTCTTGGGGCATTAGCAGTTCTATTGTATTCCTCAGTTAGGAGCCCCATGTGGTTCTCACAAGCCATTCCTACTGCTCCCTGCAGATTTCCTTAGTCTGAGATGCTAGGGTGCCTCTTTTGGGCATCTCAAATCTGCACTAGGTGACACAGAGAACCTGATAGGTTTTGACAGTGTCAGAAAAACAGGCAGAAGGAAAAGGAGAAAGGAGCTTTATTATCTTGGAGGAAACAGGCAGAATTTGGGAAGATGAGAAATTCTAAGGACTGGAACAAAGGGAGACTGAGGCTTTTATGGCCTTTTGGGTGGAGGTTGAGGGGGATGTTTAGACACACCTGAGAAGCTGTTTGGGGCCTTCCCTGAGGTGGCAGGAAGGGTGAAAGGAAACCGCACCCTGGGTTGAGTTGGAGAAGAAGGGGGAAGGTGGTCTCTGGGAAGATAAGCTGTTGTTTTAAGGGCTTCAGCCATATTGAATGACCACCATAATAATTCAGCAATTCATACCAGGGCCATAACCTATCACTACCCAAACATAGGTTAGAACACTGAGAAACAAATAGACTCTCCTCCCTCTGCTTCACAGACGGGAACTCGGTTTCCCAGTGTACTTCCCTCACAGCTGCACTGCTTGGGGAGGCAATAGGGCCACTGGCAATAAAACAAAGAATTTCCTTCCATTCTGAATGTGACTGGACATTCACTTGGATGCAGTATATGGTGATGAAAGAATGTGGCATACAGTGTTGCTACAGGGGTAGCACTTGCTTACTGTAAAATATGGTCTCTTATTTTCCTTCTTTGTATGTCATTTGTTCCTTACAGAGTGTCATGAATGAATTCTAAATCTTATCCTGGTGCTTATACTATGCAATGCTTATTTTCTCCATTTAGTGTACCAACACGGTATCTTTTTTCTTCTTTGTGTTTTATAGCACTATGTCTAAAATCATCTTCACAAGGAAAAGCATCTGCCCAGCACAGAAAGCCCTCAGTCATGGCCATCAGCCGCCCAGGTTCCAACACCAAGCCTAGCCTCCCTCCAATCCCTCATGGCCACAACAGACCACTGCTTGACATCTGATCTTTAATGGGGAAAATGTGCACTGATAAGTGTCTAGTGCTTTGCCTCACTGGCCATAGGTCTCAGCTGTTTCTCACTCGACTGACCATCTACCAAGAAATATTCACCTGCCTTAATTGTCAACCAATTTCTACTGCTGTTCTATGAATGGTATCACTTGTCTGGTTTATGTTTTATTATTTTTTCTTGTTTTTAAAAAGTGAGTTATTCTTAGCTTTTTAAAAATGTCATTCCAGTTTTCTCATAGCTACAAATGATTTTTCCAGCTGCTTCCGGCTCTAAAACATCAGCTGGCAAACTCACCCAAGATCTCTGCAGTTCTGTATGTGTAGTGATTACTAGATATATTCCACTGGGACTGTGTTCTTAAAATTTCAGTGTGTCCATTTATAATATTAGTGTATGCTCTAGAGGATTGAGTTATTCTGTTCTAATTATGAAAGGATTATAGAGCCCCATTTAACTTGTGACCAACATGATATTGACTGCATCACTCAAAGGAAATTAATATAATTTTGGGGAGTCCTTGACTTGCTTTAGTAATATAAAAAATAAAGAATATCAGATAATTCTTTTATTTCAGTCTTTTCAGATTCTAATTATCCACTGCTTGTTAATTCACTTCCCATGTTTTATAGAAAAAAATCACTGGGCACTTATAGACAATTCTGGCATTCTGTTAATGCTAAAATTCTGAAACACCTCCCTTAGGGTTGGCAAATGGTTTCTTTTCTGAGCCCTTCATACATCAGGATTAGTGGCAATAGGATAACCTACTCACTACCCCTGTTCTTAAAAGATTGTAATTATCAGAATTCTCTAAGAATATCTTATCCTTTTAAGATATCAGCCCTCCCCCTTAATAATCCTATTCTCCCTAACTTAAACTTTAATGTCACATGATTTGCTAATGGTTTCTTCCTTCCACCAAGCCCTCTCCTCAGCACAAGAACCTATTGAAGTTCTTCCCTTGGGACAGGGGCTCATGGAGGACAGCTTAAGGCTGGTTCTCTCTATGAAAGCACACAATAAACCAACCGTCCCCCTGCTGGGGTCAGACTCAACTGCTCTGCCTTGACACCCACACAGTCACTTTTTCCTGGTTGGCTCCCACCACATGAGCATGCTGGGAACATGGTGGCCCTCTGCCTGCTAGTTCTAAATAGGAAGCCAGTAATGGCTGTGAAGGTCTCCACTTTCAGAGTATCGCACTCATGGGATATCAAGTGAACCTTGGGTGCTAAAGTTGTGCCTCTGGAGTGGTGCTTCTCCACTGGACTGCATATCAGACTTTCCAAACACTTGAAAAACCCTTAACACTCAGGCTTCATCCAAGCTAATTAAATAAAGGCTTTGGGATGGAGGCTCAGGCATTTCATTTTTTAAAACTCTCCAGAGGACCAGAGAGATCGCTCAGTGGACTAAGTACCTGCTTAGGCAAGCACAAGGACCAGGATTCAATTCCTGGCACCACAGGTGACACTGGCCCCACCCTCACCTGTAAGCCCAGCACTGGGGAGGCTGAAAACAAGAGGATCACTATGAGTTTCATTGTGAGACCTTGTACCAAATAAGTAAATAAATAAAGTCTCCTGAGTGATCCAATGTGTAGCCAGCTTTGAAAGTCTTCCAAAAATAAATTTTGTTACTTTTTTGCCTTGATCAGTTTTTATGTGACCATCTCATCACATCTTCATTAGCATAAAGTACATAAAATTTTTATACTATTAATAACTTCATAAATGAAAATAGGTTAAACTGCTGATCGGGTTTACTATTTTTTCACCTAACTCATTAGTGTTTTCTTCTTGGATGAACCAGTGATTCACATCGTTTTATATTTTTATCCCAAGATGTTAATGTTTCCTCTTAAAGTTTCTGAAAGCCAGTTTTATTGACTACTATTTGTCCCCATTTGCTATAAATATCTTCTCAATTTATCAGTCTAATTTATTTTAAATAGAGAGGCTTTTAACCCTTTTACTTTCTTATATAATGTTTGCTTGTCGTATGTTCATGAATTCTATTTTCTAAAAACAGCAACCTTCAAAAGCTTTTGGTACCAAAATGTTGGCTGGCCTTGTGGCTCTTCTATTTCTCCAACTCTGACTTGTGATCTTAGGTTGTTAACCATCCAGAAGAAAAGCTGATTAGTATCCTGCAGCATATGCCATTCACTTTGCCTTATCTGACTCAATTGATTTTACTTGTTGTACGTTGTATTTTACTTTGTATTTCTGCTTTTCACTTATACTAGGGAGACTATACGATATTTACACGTGTGTCTGGTTTATTTCACTTATGAGTATATGTTCAAGTGGCATCCACTTCAGTATAAATGCTTCAAACTTATCATTCTTTTTTCTTCCATTTATTTTTATTTTATTAAAATACAAATGTCAATCAGACAGTTTCAAGACACCTTAACCATATACATTCGATGAATTAATACATTGCAAACTGTTTTCATAACGTTTTGGTATTGTACAAGGTGCATACATGATATTATTTTTACAGATATTATTTTAGCAGATATCTCTTATCAGTGAATTAAGAGTGTAGTTGCTTACTTATCCTATTTTTTTAATACCTGAATTATAGCCTTTCAAGGTCAGCGAAGACTCAGGACATAGGAGAACCTGTACTGCAACATCATGAAACTCAGGTGAGCTCCAAATTTTCTGAACAAGGAGATTATGGAGCCACAGAGGAAAGAGATTGAAGTTCTAAAGTGTGCCTGGGGAGAGTCACATGAAGAGAAAACTTTCTCTCAAGCTCTCACAGAGAACAATCTGGT
>PVKA01017638.1:0-45375 GCA_004027165.1 Ctenomys sociabilis
CTCTGTTTGTTTGTTTTTTGACAGTACCGGGGATTTAACTCAGGCCCTTGCGCTTGCCAGGGAAGCACTTATTCCACTGAGCCATCTCCCCAGCCCTCATTCTTCCTGTTTACAGTCTCCCGAATGCTGAGATTACAGACACACACCACCATGCCCAGTCTCAATTGCAATCTCAGCGCATCCCGAAGGCAGAGCTGCCAAGGCAGGTCTGAGGATCAAACCCCAGCCCCTGCATCTGTCTAAGCAGGTGCTTTAATATGCTGAGCTATTTGGCTGACCCTTGGTTGACATTTTGTCTTAGAGCTACTTTTTTTGAGGAAAGCCTTCTTTTTTGTGGGGGTGGGGTAGGGAACGGTGAGTGGCACTGGGGATTGAATCCATCACTGATCCCCAATTTGCTTGCTCAATCTTTTTTTAATGGGGGGGGTAGTATTGGGAATTTTTTTTTTTTTGTAATACTAAGGTTGAATTACATTATGCTTGTCCTTACTATATTTTATTTCAGCACAGGTTGGACATTGCTTCACTGTATTTTCCATAACTTTTTCATTAATTGCTGACAAAGTAAATAACACTAATCTCATGTATATCCTGCAGAAGTTTATGATCTTAGATGTTCTAGGAACCAACAGGGGCCTAAGAAGATAATGGAATATGAACACAACTTGTGTATGAGAAAGGTAGTAAAACTTGGGAGTTTTCTTATGATACTGTAGGGTTTCCTGAGTTATGTTTATCTTTATGGACTGATTGCTAAGACTTGGTGCTCCCTATCTTCTGTGCTATGGGCTCATTGTTCCATCTTTCTTACTCTTCACTATCTCACTAATTTTATTCAGCTTCATGGCTTCATCTACTTAGACAAATTAGCACCTGCTTAGACATATTAAAGCAACTGCTTAGACGAAACATGATCCCCATGTTTTTCTTTTGAGGCCTGAAATTCCCTTTTATACTTAACAGAAAGGGAAATTCTGAAAGAACCAAGTGTTAAGGACAAAACTTGCTGCTGTTGAAAAACAGTGTGAAACCTCATTAAATAAAGCAGTGTGGTGTTGATATATTCGTGGACAGATTAAAGAAACTGACTAAATATGTCAAAAAAATAGGCACATAGCTGGATGTAGATACATTTGGAAATATTGTGAAACAAGAGTTATTGATGAAAAGGTTTTATAACAGATGGTTTCAGAAAAACTGGATATCCATTCAGAAAAAGAAGTGAGGACCTTATTCTCCAACATGTTCCACTGGATCAAAAACTTAAAACAGAAAAGTGTAAGATATTAGAAAATGTGGGGAAGATCTTTTCAAATATGACACTGAATTCATAATACATCCTTGTACGTGTGCACACACACATATATGAGTAGAAGATGAAAAAATTAGACTACACAGTAATTTTTATGTGGACAAAGCAAAACAGTTTAATGTTCACTTCAGAGACTTAAATTTGTTAATGTATACAATGTTCTTTCCAAGCAGAAAAACAGGAAAGTATATATAGAGATATTGTGCAGGAAAAGATAGATGTCTCTAAAACATAAAAAGATGTTCAGACTTGTGAATAATGCAAGTTACAATTCTTTATATGGCTGGCAAAGACTTGGTGTTGACCTTGTAAAATATGTCCTTCATCTCATGCAATTCTACTTCTAGAACTTTATTCTACAGATATTCTACAACATGTGCCAATTTCAATAGGTGTGTATAAGGTGGTATATTGCAAGCTTTAATGGTAATAGCAGAACTTTGGAGTAAGCCAATTATTAGTTGGAAGTGGATTAAAATATTGTACACTAAGCATTGACACAGTGAAATATTGAGTGAAAAAAAAGTGAGGTACAGAGTGCCTGATAGTTGACCATCAATAGGAGACATAATACTAGATAAATCTAAAATAGATTCAGGTAAAAAATTATTTTCAACTAGGTGGGCCATGGGGATCCTGCAAACTCCTACATCTTAGTTTTTGTTTTTAAACAAACCAGTAATATAGTAGATTTTTTTCCTATAACATATAAATTGGATTTATCATTTTTTTGTTAGCTGCAAAGTACTGCGGTTTATTTATTTATTTTTTTAGTCTTTTTAAGACAAAGTATCACTATGCAGCTCAGGCTGACCTTGAGCTTACTTTGTAGCCCAGGTTGTTCTCAAATTCCCAACAATCCTCCTGCCTCAGCCTCCCAGTGCTCAGATTACAGGGGTGCACCACCATGCTCAGTTTATGTAGTTATTGATAAACCTACAGACTATTGTTTTTTTTTATTTTAAAGAGAGAAAAATAAGGGCTGGCCAAATAGCTCATCAGATTAAAGCGCCTGCAAGCAAGTACAGGGTCCTGCGGTTCATCCCTGGGCCTGTGGTGCAGGCCCGGCCTCCAGGGTGCACTGAGAATGCGATTGAGACTGGGCATGGTGGCGCATGCCTGTAATCTCAGCTCTTGGGAGGCTGTAAATAGGAGAATCACTCCAAGTCTGATCTAGTAGTGAGACCCTGTAGACCCTTCCCTAAAATACAAAAAAAAAAAAAGAAAGATTAAAAAAAGAAAAACAACAATAAAGTTTCACAGCAGGATAATAAGAAATTAGCAATGCTTAATGTATTGCATACTGTTGTCTTCAAAGTAGTTGTTCAGATTACAAGATGCCTGCAAAATCAGTCAACCAATATAAGCACAAACCAATCTTTTCAATGGACTAGAAGAAAGTAGTATAATTATGTTAGCTATCCTTTTCCCTTCCTTTTCTTGTCCTTTCCCCCACTCGTTCTTTTCTTTTAATCATTTTCCTTTCTCAATATCTATTGTAGATTTTGTATGTTATTTAGTCTTTTAGTTTCATACATTAGGGAGACAAGACAATGTTTACACATGTGAGTTCAATTTATTTTATTTCTGGGTGTAGTCTGTAGTGTCCATTTATAAAAGCCTCAAGTTTATCCTTCTTTATGGCTGAGTAGTAAATAAACCACATTTTTTTTTTTTTTGTGCCTGGCTCAACCTGCCCTGGGCATGGGACTGGCATGGCATATCATGCCAGGGATCGAACCACAGTCTCTGCGGTTGCCTAAGCTTGCATAATCAGGCTCCTTAGACCACTGAGCTGTCTCACCAGCCCCTACCACATCATTTTTATCCATTCCTCAGCTGATGGGCCATTTGGATTGTTTCTAAGATTTAGGTATTACAGATTGTGCTGCTATAAACATGGGTGCACATATATCTCTATGATATGTTCTTAATTCTTCTGGGGAAAATTTCCAGAAAGAGAATAGTTGGTTCAAATGGGACCTCTGGTTGTAGGTTTTTGTTTTTGTTTTATGTATTTAGTACAGAGTCTACAGGTCTCATGATGTAGATTGAACTCGTAGTGATTTTCCTGTTTTCATCCTCCCCGGTGCTGGGATTACAGGTGTGCACCACCATGCCTGGACACTCAATGTGCTCTGGGGTGGGACTGGCGTGGCATGCAGTAGTACTGGGGATCAAACCTCAGGCTCTATGCATGACTAAGCAGGCACTTACTCCTCTGAGCTATCTCGCTGGCCCTGTGTATGGATTTTTTTTCTTTTTTGTGGATTTATTGAGGATTTTTGTATCTGTGTTCAGTAGGGAACTTGGCCTGTAGTTCTCTTAAGTTGGATCTTTCTGTGTGTTTGGTATTAGAGTAGTACTTGCCGCTAGGAATAAATTATGGAGAATTGCTTCCCTGAGTTTGAAGAGGATTGACATTAAATCTTTAAATTTCTTGTCAAATTCAGTTGTGAATCCATTAGTACTGGGCTTTTCTTGGTAAGTTTTATTAAATTTTCAATTTAATTAATTGAAACTGGATTATTTAGAACTTTTATATCTTCTTAGGCCAGCGAGATAGCTCAGCAGACAAAGTACCTGCTTAGGCAAGCACAGGGACCAGGTTCACTCCCTGGTATTGCATCTCACTCAAGTCCCTCCTTCATATGTGAGTCCAGACATGGTAGCATATTCCTATAATCCCACACTGGGGAGTCTGAAAAAACAGGATGATCACTACAAGTCTGAGACCCTGTACCAAATATATTTTTTTAAGAAAGGAACTTTTGGGCAGGCCTGATAGCTCAGTGGGCTAAAGCACCTGCTTAGGCAGAATGCAGCAGCCAAGGTTTGATCCCTAGCATGTCATGTTGGCCCTACCCACAGGACACACTGAGGTGGTGATTGAGACTGGACATAGAGACATGTGCCTGTAATACCAGCATGTGGGAGGCTGAAAACAGGAGAGTCACTGGGAGTCAGATCTACATAGTGAAACCCTGTAAACCCTGTCCTAAATACAGGAAAAATAAAAAAGGAATTTAAAAAAAATTTTTTTGGCAGAACCGGGGCATCAGACTCAGGCCCTTGCGCTTGCCAGGCAAACACTTATTCTACTGAGTCACCTCCCCAGCTCCAAAAAAGAAATTTTTGTATCTTCTTGGTTCAGCTTTGATAATACATATATTTCTAGAAATCTGTTCATTTCTTCTGTATTTTCCATCATCTGTGAGTAAAGATTTCAAAGTAAGTATTGATCTGAATTTCCACAGGGTCTATAGTGACTGTTCCCTTTTCATTCCTTATTGTGTGAATTTGAGTTTTTGCCTCTGCTTTTTTCAATAAGAATCAATTTTGTTAATTCTTTCAAAGAACCAAATCTTCAGTTCATTAATTCTTTGTATCATTTTGTCTCCATTGCATTAATTTGTGCTCTGATCTCTATAATTTCTTCCCTTCTGTGGGCTTGACTTGCTCTTTTTTTCTAGAAGCTTGAGGTGCAGTGTTAGGTTATTTGTGTTTGTTCTGTTTTCTTGATTTGAGAATTCATCACTATAAATTTCCCTCTTAAGACTACTTTCAGACCTGGGGAGATAGCTCAGGTGTCTAAGTGCTTGTGTGACAAGGGCAAGGACTCAGGTTCAATCCCTTGTACTGCATGCGATGCCAGCCCTGTATCATGCCTGCCACCGAAACCGGACGTGGTGGTACATGCCTATAATCCCAGTACTGGGGAGGCTGAGACAGGAGGATCACTAGGAGTCTGATCTGTGTAGTGAGATCCTGCACCAAACAAATAAATAAATGAAACGTTTTTTTTCAAAAAAATTGCTTTCATTGCCTCTCACAGATTTCAGTAAGTTGTATTTGCAGTTTTGCTTGATTGTAGATATTAATTTCCTCTGTGACCCACTGGTTGTTTAGAAGGGAATTATTTAATCTCCATGTATTTATGAAGTTTTTATGGTTTATTTTGTCATTAATTTCTAATTTTATTGCACAATGGTCATATAATATGCATGGGACAATTTCAGTTCCTTTGCATTTACTTAAACATGTTCTATGGACTAGTACATGGTCCGTTTTAGAGAATGTCCTATGTGCAGCTGAGAAGAATGTTTATTCAAATGTTGCTGGGTGGAAAACTATAAAGATCTACTAAATCTGTGTTCATAGGTTCTGTTATTTCTTTGCTGATTTTTGGTGTAGTTGATATATCTTTTGTGACAATGGGGGTAGTAAAGTTTCCAGTTAAAACTGTTTTTGTTTTGTCTTAATACAGAGTCTTGCTATGCAGTTCTGGCTGGCCTTAAGCTCACTTTGTAGCCCAGGTTGGTCTTGAACTCACAACAATCTTCCTGCCTCAGCCTCGTAAGTGCTGGGATTACAGGCATGTGCCACCATACCCAGCTTTTTTTTTTAACTGTCAAGTCTGTCTTCCATATTGGAGATTTTATTGGTTGTGTTGAGGATCAGTACACATGATTCACTTCAAACACAGTTCTCAACACATGTACACAAAAAAAGCCATGTATTTTTCAGTTATACAAGTGACTTTCTAGCTTCAAATTTGGAAGCAAATTTTCTATAAGAGGATGAAGTACAAGTATTTTCAAATGCTGACAAAGTGTTATTAAGTCCCAGTAGCTCAAAATTTTGTATCACGTATACTACATACTCAAATTTTTAATCTTTCACAGCACATTAACAAAATTAGGCAAACTGGACTTCTGTTACAACCAAAGATGTTAGAGTGCCCATGATTCTTACAGGGCAACAATCAGGAAGTAGTTTTCTTTAGAAAACAATTCTACTAAAAACAACATGGGAATAGACATCATTTAAACTATCCAAAACAGGGGCCAGGGAGATAGCTCAGTAGAATAAGCAAGCACTTGCCTGGCAGGCGCAAAGGCCTGAGTTCAATCCCCAGTTCTGCCAAAAATAAAAAATAAATAAGTAAATAAAATGTCCAAAACATACTAAGTGCATGACTGTGATTCCAAATTGCCATTTAGTATGCTTTGTATTGCAGGATATTAAGCTAACCCTCCCCCCATGGATGTTAAGCTGACACCCAAGACAGTCAAAGCCTGCCATAATTAAATATCACACTATTTTCTGGTTGTACCAAAAAAATAAATAACCAGAGAATGATTTATCTCTAGAAAAACATCATTTACACTTAAAAAATGTGTGCTGAGGTGGGATTCCCTTATTTTAAAAAATGTTTCTAGAGCTACATATTGCTCTGGCTTGTATAAGAAGGGAAACAGGGAGCACTGATAAGACATCGTATATAATTAATCAGATTTGGCTTCTTTTTTCTCTTCTGCTTCCTTGGAGGCTTCACTCTCCTCATTTTTAGTTTCTCCCATTTCTGCCAATCTTTCTTGGTTTCTTGATGAGCCACTTCAGCCTGTTTTCCCTTGGCTTTCCTTTTCCCTTTTGTTTGCACTTTTTTGTCCAAAGATTTATACTTTCCTGCTGCCTTTTTTGGCCTCATTTTCACTTTTTCAGGAGCAGGTTTAGCCGACAAACTTGCTGATCTCTGGGACTCCTCTTTTGCTGCCCCTTCTTCCTCTTGGGCATATTGGAGGTGCAGGGGGTGGGGTAGGGTAGGTGTGGAAGCTGAGAGCTGAGGCACACAGGAGCCTTATGGAGCTACTCTGCTTAGCAGCTGTTGTTCCTCCTGTTGCAGGCAGCAAGTTAGATAGAAATATTACAGGCAGTCAACAGGGTCAGGCCTGCAAAGGAGATAACAAAGACCAGACACCCTACAACTGTGGGAGGGACAAATGCCCCTGCTGTGAGCCAGACCTAAAGACCAAACAAATGCTAAACTCCCTAAAGACTGGCATCCAGGATTGATCATCACTCAGGAAGAATCATTGTCTGAAGACCACCAGATAAGGTCCTGTTTTACATTCATGCCCGCTTGCTATGTGACTCGCTACCCCATTTGGTCCTGGGCCTAATCAATTTTATCTGAGCAATGGTGCTTATAATCCCATTGGTTGCTCATAGTTTTGTCCCATCTCTTGTCCACCTAAGCATTCCCATTCTCTCCACCTTAGCCCCACATGGTTTTACACTATAAAAGTCCCTGGAAGAGACAGCTTCCTGGGGAACTACCCACTCAGGCCCCCCTCCTGTCCCTCTCTCTGACAGGAGTTTTCTTTCCCTCAGTAAATATATTCTGCTCATAACCTCCATTTGTTCCTAAAATTCATTCTTCGGTTTTAGAGAATACGAACTTGTCCAGGTCAGGTCAGCAGATCATTTTTCCATGTCATTTGGAGGTCACCCACCCCAGATGAGTTTTTCTCCCTGTATCACTCCCACCACCAGAGCTTCTGGGACCCCATACCTACCTTTAGAATTATGTTACTGCTTACTTTATTTTTCACATCTGTTAATATTTGTCTTATATTGTTGGGTGCTCCTGTATTTGATGCATATTTATTTATGTTTGCTGTCTCCTCTTGAAGTTTTCCCATTATGTAGTGACCTTCTTTATCTCTTTTGATCATTCTTGAAATTCACCTTGTCTGCAAACAATAGCTACACTTACTTTTTTCTGGGTTCCTGTTGCATTTAGTATTGTTTTCCATCCTTTGACTCTATGAATTTAAAATTTAGGGAGGATAGTGAATAAAACAAAGAAACTGCAAAGGAAGTAGAATCAAGACTGGAGGACAAAGGATGCTTACACAAGGTTTGGAAAATTAAAGAACAGGATAAAAGAGAAAGAACAAAGCAGATTCAAGGGATTATGTGAACTTGGTCTCTGGGTTTGAGGGATGGGATTTGTTTTCTTTGACTGTAGTTCTCTCTCTCAAGCCATTTAGAAAATGGGGGGAAAGGAGGAAGAAGAAAAAGAAAAGAGAAGAGAAAGAAAAAAAATTTAAGGAAAATTTAAAGATAAATAAATAAGTGTGTGTGTGTGTGTGTGTGTGTGTGTGTGTGTGTGTGTCTTGGGTTATTGTTATTCCTGAGTTGACTGCAGGTTTCACAAAGGCCTTGGGTACCTGTTGGCTGGAAACATTATTGTTGCTTCAAACTTTACACACTGATAGTTTCACATGTCCATCCTATGCACCCTTGTTGAGACTCTCCTGTGTCAGTGGTATTTCCTTTGTCTCTGGACCTTCCCAGGCAGTTCATCTCAAATCACAGCAGTATTGAGAGGGGAGGCCATTCTTTGGGCCTTCTGGTGCAGTTTACCTGGGTTGAAGTGGCAGAGAGACGGTGGGAGGGGCAGAAGGTGGTAAGAGGGGCTGCTGCAGACTATTCTTGCCATAATCCATTATCTGCTAGAAAATGAGATGAGGGTCGACATGGGGGTCTTTGCAGTGAGTGTGCTCAAATGTTTCTCAGATAAAACATGGCTAAAAGTTTACAGAGAAAGTGGAAAAGAAAAAACTGTGCTGAAAAGAGAAAAAAGAATGCCCCAAAGGAGCTCAGCAGACTTAAAAGTATTCTCAAAGTAGACTGCGATGTTTTAATGAAAGATGTTCAAGAGATAGCAGCTGTTGTGAGAGAAGATGGAATGTGTGGCAAATAATAATGAAAAGGACTCAGATGACATGAAAATGGAAACTGAGATAAAGAAAAACTTAGGGGCCGAGGAGATGGCTCAGTAGAATAAGCGCTTCCCTGGCAAGTGCAAGGGGCTGGCAAAAAAAAAAAAAAAAAAGAAGAAGAAGAAGAAGAAGAAAATGAGATCAGTGAACTCACGCTAATATAATACTGATTTTCTAGCATATATCCACCTGATAAATTTCTGAGTATTAATATAGTTTATATTGCTGTATGGCTTGTGAAATATTTATCTTGTTTATTTGTTTATTTATCTGTGAGAGACAGAGTCTTGCTATGTAATTCAGGCTTCCTTGAACTCACTATGTAGCATAGGCTCACCTGAACTTGTGATGACCCTTCTGCCTCATTTTCTGAATGCTGAGAATACAGGCATATGCCATTACATCCAGCTATTGTCTTCAACTCTTTACCTATTCCTCCATATTCTTGCCAACATTAGACATTGTCAAATTTTATTTATATTTTCCCTATTTGATGAAAAAAATGGCATTTTTTTTTTAAGTTTTTGTTTAAAATAAGGACTCAGTAGTGACAGTTCTTTTTTTTTTTTTTTTTTGCAGAACTGGGTATTGAACTCAGGCCCTTGCGCTTGCCAGGGAAGTGCTTGTTCCACTGAGCCATCTCCCCAGCTCCAAAATGGCATCTTTTTGTGAGGCATTTCATTAGTGAGAATGAGTGTCTTGTGTGGTTTGCTTTTTCATTCTTTTCTTCTTTGTACTGGGGATTCAGTCTAGGGCCTTCATACTAGACTACATATCTAGACCTTTTTTTTTTTTTTTTTTTGTATTTTAGTACAGGGTCTACAGGGCCTCACCACGTAGATTGGACTCATAGTGATCTGACTTTGTTCAGCCTCCCAAGAGCTGGGATTACAGGCCTGCACTACCATGTCATCTCAGTTGCTGTCTCAGCTCACTCCAGAGGCAGGGCAAGCACAGCATTCTGGGATCAAACCCTGATCCCTGCATCTGCCTAAGCAGGTACTTTAATCTGCTGAGCTCTTTGGCTGGCCTTATATTTTTTAATGTTTAATTTTGAGACAAGTTCTCAAAAATAGCTCATGCTGGGTTCAACCTTGTGATTCTCCTGCCTTGGTTCCTAGGAGTAGTGGAATTACATGTGAGCCGCCACTCATAGCTTCTATTGTCTTTTCTTTGGTAAAAGACAGTATATTAAAGAGTTGACAAAGTTGAGCATTGAATACTTAAGTGATAGAATGTTCTCTATCTTTTACTACATGCTTATAATATTTTGTAATAAAAGAAAATAAATCCTGCCATCTGGGCATTTTTTGGACATACCTGTAACCCAACTACTTCATATGCTAGACATCTAAAGGTCAAAGTGCTGGTATTTGGTGAGGGCCTCCTTGCTGTGTCATGCAGATGGAGCAAAAGAGACTGCATTTTAAACAAGAGTCTCTTAAGTTCACTTAAACTGTAGATAAACTCATTCCCTTACCCTCTCCCATGTAGCTAACCATAAACCCACTTAGAAAAAAACAAGGTCATAAAATAGGAACAAATAAGACAACTTGGGGAATAGGGCAAACATTAAACCATACTGCCTCATGTGTAGATGGCCAGCAGTGTCTTGGAAATGTAAACATTCTTGTAAAATTCCTGAAAATGAGATAATGTGGTTATGATGGAAACCTGAAAAGCATATAACCTGAAAGCAAAGTTCAAGCTGGTACCAACATCTTTGGGAATCCTGACCCCGCCCCCCAACCCAGTCAGGGCATTAGTCTGTCATGAGCTCACAATAAAAGCTTTCTTGTCCCTTCCCATTTGGGAGCTTATCTTAACTCACTGTCACTGCTATGATCCCAGATTGAAAAACAGAAGAGTACTTTCCTTGAATGTAGTGACACCCTAGCACTGAAGAAAAAAAAAAAGAAACTTTGTGTATTTAAGGGAGAAAAAAAAGTCCTCTGATTAAATGGGTATCCTTGATGTGTACGCTTGATGTCTTTTGACCAACCCAATAGTAGCCTATGTATGATTAATTTGTTTAAAAAAAATCTTCCTTTGAGCTAGGCATAGTGTTTCACACCTATAATCCCAGCACTTAGGAGGCTAAGGCAGAAGGATTGCTCCAAGTTCAACACCAGCCTGGGCTACATAGTGAATTAAAAGCCAGCCTGAACTACATGTTGAAGCCCTGTGTCAAAAAAAAAAAAAAAAAAGAACTGACCTGATAGTTCAGTGAATTAAAGGCCTGCTTAGGCAGATGCAAGGACTGGGGTTCTATCCCTGGCACTGTAAACTGTGTTGGCCCCACCCTCAGGGCAAGCTGAGACTGGGCATGGTGGCACCCACCTGTAATCCCAGCACTTGGGAGGATGAAAACAGGAGGATCACTACAAATCTGATCTGTATAGTGAGACCCTGTAGACCCTGTACTAAATACATAAAAAAGAAAAAAAAGAAAACACAAAGCACCTCCAACAGGGCAGTAATTCATATGTCTCACTGCTCAGTACTTATGAGCCATCACCTATCTCCAGAACATTTTAAAAATATTTATTTATTTATTTTGAGGCTAGGTCTTGCTGTGTAGTTCAGGCTGGCCTTGCGCTCACTTTTGTAGCCCCCAGCATGTGGGGTCAGGGATTGAACTTGGGTCTTTGTGCCTGCCAGGTAGGTGCCTGTGCCTCTGAGCTATTGCCCAAGGCCCCAGAATTTCTTTTAAATGATTTGTTTAGTTTTTTATTTATTTGGTACAGGATCTCACTACACAGCTGGGGCTTGTAGTGATCCTCCTATCTCACCCTCCCCAGTGCTGTGATTACAGACATGCACCACCACTCAGAGTTTTGGTAGCCTGCATGGCATGCAGTACTAGGAATCAAACTTGAGTCCTTGCACTTGCCAGGCAGGCATTCTTTTTTTTTTTTTTTCTTTTTGAGATAGGGTCTTGCTATGCAGTTTAGGGTGGTCTTGAACTCACTTTGTAACCAAGGCTGGCCTCAAACTCCCAGCAATCCTTCTCAGCCTCCAGAGCATTGGAATTACAGGTGTGTACAACCACACCCAGCTTTCTGGAACTTTTTTTTTTTTTTTTTTTTTTTGGCTCCAGAACTTTTTTAAACTAAAACTCTGAACACGTTAAACAAGAATCCATGTGAACATGTACTAGTAAAAACAAAACAAAAAACTTCACCTCTCCCTTACTCAAAAGTTTTAACTTTTTCATTAGTAAAAGTCATTCATTTCACTGGAAAGAATATTTTTATGTGTGGCTTCACACAAAGTACAAGAGAATAGATATGTTCAAAAAATATAAATATATAAGCAGTGGAAATTGAGGGGGGTTCCCATTCCCTAAAGCCAACCAATGAGAAGATGTTATGTAGTCTTCAAACTTTGAAGACTGCCTTCAGAGGAGTGAATGCAGATGACAACTTCAGTGCAACTGAAAAGATTCCTAACACATTGGGGAAGGTCATGTTCTTTCCCTGAAACTTATTTTTTATCAAGATCAATATGTGATCTGTTTTTCACTTCCTTGAAGAAAAAGGTCTTTATAGGGGTTGTTACCTCTTTATCATAGGCACAATTATTAAAATTCAAGATGAAGGGAAATTCAGGTGGCTATTCCTTAGAAGTACTGAGGTTTTTTTTTTTTAACTTCATTTCAGCACATTTTCTTTCTAGAATAGTTCTTTTCTGTGTCAGGGAGTAATTTACTTCCTTTTACTTAATATTCTAGGCTCAAAAGTTGTCTCTGGTATGTCCCTGACATAATTCCTTGCATAATGAAAGCCTAAGTTTCCCCTCTGTGGCTAGTGATACTGATGTATGTGTAATTCTATATACATAGCAGTTTCTAAAACCCTTGGGTCTGCAAAGTGATAGGGGCTCCTAAATAGCTTAAGGATACAGGCTGGTTGCCAGGGAAATGAGCAATGGTGTCCTCAGTCATGTTTCACATTAAAGTCTATAAAAGCCCAGATGGAATGGGTTTTGGAACTTTTAAATAATTGCACATAAACACACAGGTATCTGAGGGTATGAAAGCTCTGCATCCCTGCCCATATGCCTTGTCCTATCTGTGCCTTCCATCTGGTCAGTCATCTTTATGCTCTTCAATGGCTTTTGAAATAAATAAATAAAGTATTTCCTTGAGATCTGTGAGTTGCTTAAGCAAATTAAGCAAAGGGGGATGATATCGTATGCCACCTGATTCATAGCCTATAGGTCAGAAGCACAAGTCACAATCTGGGCTTGCGATTGGCATCTGAAGTCAGATTAGTCTGTAGGACCAAGCACTCAACCTGTTCAATCTAATTTATATATGTATTTGTTCAGGTAGACTTCATTGAAAATATAATCACCACTTAGCTCTTCGTTTTGTAACAAAAATGCCCCCCAGCTAGTCTATTAGTTGTCTAGGTAATAGTTCCTGTTGCTACTATCTTTTAGAAATGACTAGTCACTGTGATGCATAGTTGGTCACTATGGTGCATATTATATAAACTAATCAAAGACAACCAAGTATTCTACCTCTGCATCTCCTCTTTACAACCCCAGAAAAATATCCCTCCCTGGGCCTTTGAGGTCTGACATGTTGAGAGACAATTCCTGTCATTGGTTTTCTAACATTAAATAAATCGTCTCTAAATCCTGGGTGTCATTTTGGTGTTTCTGTTTGCTGTTGCATCTGGTGCACTGGCTGGGCAGACTGACTGTGCTGACCTCTTTGGTCACTGGTCATGGCCCTCGCAGATGGAGCAAAGATCTCTCCTGGTCTTAATGGGAAGGCATGCCTTCAGGATTTCTCAAGTCCCCTTGGATGTCTGGAGGAGATTCTTAGCACCCTGCTGAGTGGCTCACACTATCCCCAAAAGGGAGGATGACATAGTCTGGTCTGGTCATTGGATAAGATAAGACCGTAGGGGCCTCCAGTTACTTTGTCTGTCCTGCTCAGCTCAAGCAGAAGGAGAGTTTGATCACTTCTCATCAGGACTACCCTCAAGGAAAGGGGGTTGGAATGTTTAACCTCTGAGTGTCTGTTGAATGCATGTGTGAGTGAATGGACCAGACAGTGTAAACAATAGGCTTGTCTGTACACCAGCTCTGGGAAGCACTGGTTGAAGTGACTGATTGGACCCTTACCTGCAATTCTGTGGCAGTTTACAAATGGCATGACAGAGGCCTTGCACCCCCATTAGCTAAGTCATACCTAAGTGCCCATGAGGGTCACAGCCAGGCAGGCATCTGAATGGTGGTCTTTCTCTGAGGGGGCACCCATGTTTTGTTGTGCCATCATTCAAGGGTATGCAGTACACACATAGAAAGTCAAAGATGGGAACTAATTAGTCAAAACCCACAGTCCCTGCCTGCAGGAAAATATCTTTTCCAAGATTATAGTGTTAAAAATGAGACCAAGCTGCTCCAATAAAAAAAAAAAAAGGAAAAATATATCCCATTATTCCTGAGAACTCTGTCTTGGCACCCTCATTGGCCACTGCAGTTTCAGCCAACATGTGTAACTTCACTTCCCACTTCCAACTCATCTACTTACAGCCAAGTTGACCTGGTTCCAGCTAGCCATTACCTGCATTTGGCCATAGAAGCTTTCTCTCCAGAGTTTTTTGCCTCCTATTCTTGTCAGATAGTGTCATCTACTGCCCATCTGAGATGCCTGTCAGCAGTCCTTCTGACTACAATCCTTTCATCAGTCTGATGGGTTCAGACTGTACTAGACTAGGCTCTCATTTTCCTAGGTCAGAACTCTCTGCCTTGGGGCCAGGGAGACAGCTCAGCATCATAAGCCTCTGTCTAAAGCATAATAAGGTCTCATCTCAAGTACCATAAAAACAAACAAAAAACTGCCTTCAAAAGTTCCCCTGGGCTGGTGAGATAGCTCAGCTGACTGAAGCACCTGCTTGGTTGAACTTAGGCAAGCATAAGAACCTCCGTTTGATCCCTAGCACCACATGCTGCACCAGCCTTGCCCCCAAGGTGGGCAGATATCTGGGCATAGTGGCATATGCCTGTAATACCAGCGCTGGGGAGTATGAAAACAGGAGGATCACTGTGAGTCTGAACTGTGGAGTGAGACCCTGTAACAACCAAGCACATTAAAAATAATTTTTAAAAAAGTTCTCTCTGTTAGAAAAAAGTTACTATGACCGAGACAATTGGGACTCTTGCCTTTTTCCCTTTTGCCAAATGCGAACTTGTAGCCTGGGATGATATCTCCCCATACCACTTCTGGGAGGAGACCTCCTGTTCAAGTTAGAAGCTACCATTTCCACTGGACATGGTGGCACACACCTGTAATCCTAGCATTCAGGGGGTTGAGCCAGAAGGATCATTGAGAGTTCAGTACCAGCCTGGGCTACAAAGTGAGCTTAAAGCCAGCCTGAATTGCATAGTGAGGCCCTGTGAAAGATGGGGGTCCGGAGGAGTTATCATCTCCTTTGCACCAAGCTAGTCAATCTCCTTCTCATTTAACCCTGCACTTTCAACTCTTTGAATGTTCCCTGAGAGCAAGATGATGCTTGCATTTCCCTAAAGCAGAGAACCACAGTCCTGAAATTCTGAAAGCTCCTCCCAGAGGTATGAGCTGAAGACTCACCTCTGCACCAGGCCACCAATCATGCTCCCATATAAACTGTGATCTCCATTAACATTATTTTGTGTATCCAGCGACATCTCAGCCACATAAAGCAATTTAGAAAATCTTGAGACAAGGCACAGTTTATTTGGACTCAGTTGCCACCAGAGGTTAGGAACTCTCCCACTATTTTCAGGGAGGCTTTAACAACAGATTTGGCCAAGCTACCAGCACTTTTTATCCAAGACACAGCAGGTTTCTCTGTCCCTTCCAGCTCCATCAGGGTCCTCTGAATATTGAGCTGCTAAAATACACCTCTCCTACCTGTAAAGCTAGTTCATGATCTCCAAGCTAACAATGCTGCCATGATTTCCCTCCATATACATTGCCTTAGTCTTCTGTCACTCACAGTCTGGCGGCACATCTGCCTGGACATAAAGATTGCTTTCTTCTGCCTTCAATTGACTTAGCCAGCCCTTCACAAAGATCTCACTTCTGGACTTAAGAGTCAATTGACCTGGACTCAACCTCTCAGAGGTTCAAAACTCATTTATCCTCTTTAGAGAAACTCTCACAGCTGGACTTCACTAGTTTCATAGCACAAAATATCACTGCACTTTTGAATAAGGACACTCAAGCTGCCTGCTGGAAGGGCATGAAAGCTCTGCTGTAATATCTGGTAAAAACTGGTTATAAAAAAAACTTAGAGCTGCTGGCTTTTATATCATCTGTGCCCTTGAATTCACAAAGCAATAATGCTTCCTCAAAATGTCAGTCCCTGGGAGCATCAATGACCTACCTCTGCAAATACTTGGATCCAGTTGCTAAGGGCTGCCTCCCCTTTGCTTTAACAGCCACTATCCTGGTTAAAAAAAAAAAAAAATGACAAGCTCACCTTAAATCAAGATCTAACTCTCCCAGTACTACATGTTGTATTGGACCTTCTCAATAACTGTGATTTACTCAATCCTGTTAGGTACCTGCCCACCAAGCTGGGCCCACCAGACCATGACTGCCTGGCACTGACTAGCCAACTAGACTTAAAAAATGGATCTCCTGACAGATGTTGAGTATGCCATGTTTACTGATGAAAGTAGTTCTGTTAAGAATTGAGTCTGATGGCTAGATGTGCTGTGGTCACTTTGGACAAAATTATTTTGGCCAAAGCTTTCCTGCTACTGCTTTTGCTGCTGTTTGGAAACCTGCCACCACCAACACCAAATGTGCACTCAAAATAATCCAGGTGCCTAAGCCCCCTCCAAGCATCAACCTGACTGAAACATCACCAGACAGAAAGCAGAAAAACTTAATCAGAGCCAGAGCCCCCAACCTGTCCCCACCATAGGTTCTACAAGCACAAGCTGAAGCACTAGCACACATACCCCTTCAAGTCTTCTTTGGATTCAGTGTCTTTTTCATTGGTCTTGACCTCCCTCCATTTAAAGATATATTGACAGACTTAGTGCTCATCTGCACCTTCTCACACTGACCCAAGACATGCCCTATCCACACTGAAAAGGCAATAAAAGTTTGTAGGGTTCTGCTTTAAAGAGTCACCCCTAGATATGGTCTACCCTTGATCATTCATTGGCAGAGACAATGAGACTATACAACATACAAGTCACAAAGCTCTAGAAAATTTTTTAAAAATAGCTTGGAACTAGCTCCATAAAAATTTATCAGAACAGCTATATCTATAAACAGCTATATCTCTGCACACACATGTAACCTAGGTACATACTAACAGTTATTAAAGTTTCAGAAATCCAGCCTTAGTTCTACCATTCCAGATTCCTGTTGAATTTTTGGAGAATTCACATCCTCTCTGAAGCTTACTCTGAAGAGACAGTGCACTCAAAGCCCTCCTCTCATGATGGACACTAGCCAGTGCTCACATAGCTGAAGCCTGAGGATGTTTGCATGGTTGTCCTATATCTCATTGCATTATTCCTCTTGATTTCTGTGCCTTTTTTGGCTGCTTACCCAATCCTTGCTTTCATTCTTTCATTTCAGCTTGTGTATATTGTCCAACTTAGTTTTGACAAACATTCAAGATACGTGGATACTCTCTTAAACTCCTTCACTCCCTTGATACAGTCAACTTAGACAGAAACCCTATAACAAGGGAAATGAACCACATACTCCTGGTGGCAAATTTTTCAGTCTTGGTCCTAGGGCTCATCCTAGGACCACTAAATACTATTGCTTCTATGTAGGCCTTATCTCAAAAGATCACATGCAATATGCTCAGTATAGATTTGCTAGGGAAACTAAAAGGTGAGGGAAATGTAACAGAAAATGTTCCTCCCACCCAGTCTGTTAGTTGCCCAGGTAAATAGTTCCTGTTACAGTTCTTACAATTTCCTAAAATTGGCTAGTCACTGTGATACATATTATAGGAACCAATCAAAGACAGTCAAGAACTCCTCTGTGCCTCCCCTTTGTCCCCCTAGAAAAACAGCTCTCCCTGGGCCTTTGAGGCCTAACATTTTGAGGGACAGTTGATTCCCTGTCAGTACCTGTCCAACATTAAATAAACATGCCACCAAATCCTGAGTATTGTTTCAATGTTTCTGGAAGAAAAGGTTTATTTAACTCACAATTACTGGAGGTTTCAGTCCATCCTCAGCTGGCCCCAAGGCAGAGTGGCACATGGCAGAGAGCAGCCTTTCAAGGTGATGGCAGAGAGCAAGGAACAGTAGCAGCAACAATGGCAGCAGAGAGCAAGTCTATCTCTGTCTCTCTTATGTTACATTCAGGCTGTTGGCCCCAGCATGGATGTAGCACTCACAGCCATAATCCCAGCTTTGGATCATGAATTAATCACAAACCATGGAACTGTACCTCAATGACTTCATGAGGCTTTGAGGGAAAGATGCACACAATTCAAAACAATCTTGCTAAGTCACTAAGTTGTCAGGCTTGGCTGAAATCCTTCTGCTATATTGTTCCAGAGTACTGGGATTATTGGGAATATACCACTACAACCAGATTCTAAACTCTCATTTTACTTTTTTTCCCTCCTCCTCTTAGACTTGCTTACTACTACACTAGAACTCACCAATTTTATAGAGGAAACCTTTGCTTTAATCAACTGTTTTCTTTTTGTTTAGCTCCAAAACCTTGGAATCAATCTAGCAAACATTGGATTTAGCACTCTGACCATGGAATCTGACAAGTTCATTTGTGTTAGAGAGAAAGTTGGAGAACAAGCACAGATGGTAATTATTGACATGAGTGACCCAATGGTGCCTATCAGACGACCTATTTCTGCAGAGAGTGCAATCATGAATCCAGTCTCTAAGGTGATAGCTCTAAAAGGTAAGCCTATATTTTAGGAAGGAATGTTATCTGACTGTAACTACTTTGTTACCTTACTGGGAAAGTGTCAGTAAACTCACAGCTGAATGTCATCATTAGTATTCATACCATAATCCAACTTGATACCTAAAGTTTTACTAAAAATTTCGTGTAGTAAGAAGAACATAAGCTAAAGTGTTGGTAAGATTGTAAATTAACAAAACCACAAACACTGGAAATCTGACATTGGAAAGTACAGACACTGGAAATCAGATATTCCCCAAAAAACTAAAATACAACTACTGTATGGCCTACCTATACTACCACTCCTGGGTACATACTTAAAGGAATCAAAGTGTATTATAGAGATAGCTGCATACCCGAGTTTATTGTGACATAATTCACAATAGGAAAAATATAGAACAAGCTAAGGTAATATTAACAGATGAATAGATAAAACTGTGGCATATATGCCTATTGGAGTATTCTTCAACTGTAAAGAAGAATAAAACGTCATTTACAGGAATGTAGATGGAACTGAAGATCATAGTGGAGTAAACTAGACTCAGGAAGACAATTATCAATGTGTTTCAACTAACAGGAAAAAAGATGACATAAGAGTAAAAAGGTTTTGAATGGGGACTGGGGCCATCCTGGTCCTCACTCCAGGCAGTGCCCAGGCCCAGTGTATGAGTGAGACTGCCTGGTGCCTTTCAAATCCTCATACCAGCCAGGGCCTGGGACCAGCCTGTGTGTGGAACTTCCTCCATCAGATAGGCCTGCTGTAGAACCCTGCAGCAGAACTCCCTACAAAGAGGCTAGAGGCAAGACCCACCTAGCTGACCCAGGAACAGAACATCTTGCCAGAGTGGTACAGCGAGTTCACTTCCAAGGGCTGCAGCAGGAAAAAGTGAAACACAGCAGGCAGACACAAGCCACACCCACCTGGACAAGTTTGAAATTCGTAGATCTGGACCTGGTGCTAAGGTAATAACTACCAAAAGTCAGAACGTAATGTTATACAAAATCACAAAGAGAAAGAGAAAAATGCATTCTCAGGCCCCAAGCCCACCCAGAACAAATGCAGGAGACAATAGCATAGAAGAAATTGGAAATCATGTGCCTGAAATCTCTGAAATAATAGCATCTGAAGTAAAGAAACAACTGTAAAAAGGTATAGAGGAAATCAGCTCAGAAATAATTTCTGAAGTTAAAAAATAATTATAATGAAAGAAGTACTAAGTGCTTCTAAAGAAGACACTGATAAAAAATAGAGAAAATAAAAATGATGGAATCCTTGAATGAGCAATATAGGAAAGAAATAGAATGCATGAAGCAGATTCAAAGTGATTTTCAGGAAATTAAAACCTCAATCACAAGCTGGCAAAACCATGGGAATGAAAGTGAAAATAGACTTTCAGATCTTGAAGACACCATTGCAGTTAGTGAAAACATAAGAAAAGATCTCTTAAAAATAACTAGGATTGCCAGGCGTGGTGGCACAGGCCTGTAATCCCAGCACTCGGGAGGCTGGGGCAGGAGGATTGTTGTGAGTTTGAGATCAGCCTGAGCTACAAAGTGAGCTTAAGCCTGAACTGCATAGTGAGACCCTGTCTCAAAAAAAAAAAAAAAAAAAAAAAAAAACTAGGATTCAGGAAAAAATAATTCAACATCTGCAAGATGTTGCAGAGATGAATAATGTAAGAATAATAGGCATCAGTGAGAAAGGAGTCAATACAAATGATATAAAAAGAATATGGGCAGAAGTAATAGCAGAAAACTTTCCAAGTATGTGGAAACTATCTGACATTTGGGTAACTGAAGCATATAGAACTCCAAATAGTATCAACCCAATTAAAACCACTCCTAGACATATAATAATCAAGATCCCAGAAATCTAGCACAGGAACAGTATACTAAAATCTGCTGGAGAAAAGAAACATCACATTTAAAGGAAAACCCATCAGAATAATGGCAGATTTCACAAACTGTGAAGTCAAGAAGAGCATGGAGCAAAGTACTTCAAGTCTTGCAAGAAAACAAATCCCAACACAGAATGATACACCCTGTAAAACTATCTTTCAAGTATAAGGGAGAAGTAAAATACGTCCATGACAAAGAACAACTGAAGAACTTCATGACCACAAAACAAACCCTACACAGACTGAAAAGATATTCTAGAGAAGGATCAAAATGACCACAACTCTATGAATGAGCATGGAAGGAACCCACCAAATAGGGCAAACAATTTAACATAGGAAAAAAGAAGTATTCAACAGCAGTCTTTCAATTAGTCTTTTGTATACAGCAGCAAAATATTTCCATCAGCATACTCAACAAATAGACTTCTCCTACACCCTATGGGTTATGATTCTGTCCAAGTCTACAGAATAGATTTCAAGGAAATAGCAGTAGCTCTGTCCCACAAGTGATACCTGGCCACCAGTAAGCATCATGGACACTGTCCACATCCATCACATCCTAGAACTTTGTGTGATGTCCTATCCCGAAACTGTTAGAAATGCTGGTCACATATTTGCCATTCCAGTATTTTTGTTATGTTTTATTCTTAGCAATTCTTTACTATCATGAAAACTTTTTCTTAGTTGATATTTTTGTATATGTTAACCTAATCAAATACTGTGTGAGTATTCTGAATTGATCAAAGATTCATACACATGATACACTGTGTTGTGGCCTCTTAGTTGGACTCACAATTTAATTTTAATTTTTAAATATTTTGAAATACTTAATTTTAAATTCTTTTTTTGGCAGAACTGGAGATTGAATGCAGGCCCTTGCACTTGCCAGGAAGCACTTACTCCACTGAGCCATTTCCCTGGCCCTGAAATATTTAATTTTCAATTAATATTTAATTAATCTTCTGAATATTATTTAATTTTAATTTTTGTTTTATGATTTGTTCTGTTTCTTTGACTTATAATTTACTTGTAAGACATGGTATGATATTTCCTTCTAGTATTAGAAACTTAAAAAAAAAGAGTAGAAGGGAGACTTAGAAAAGGGAAAGGAGATCAGCAAAGGAATAGATTTACTATAGACATAAATTTATAGGATTATCTTATGCTATTCACCAAGAAAGTCAAATGTAGAAGAGTTTAAGAGATCTGTTCACATGCTAGAGACCCAAAGAATCCCTTCCTTTTTGCAAAATGTATCTCTCTGTTTCCTGCAATTTGTCTTTTATTTTATTTTATTATTTATATTTTGAGTTTCTCATATAAGAGAAACCATTCTATATTTAAATTTCTGTATCTGACTTATTTCACTTAACATTATAGTCTCAAGTACCTCCATTTTTCTACAAATGACTCAGCTTATTTTTATTAATAGTAGAGTAAAAAGACTGGCATGGTAGCACAGGCCTGTAATCCCAGTACTCTAAGGAGGCTAAGGCAGGAGGATTGTTGTGAGTTCGAGACCAACCTGAGCTACAAAGTGAGCTTAAGGCCAGCCTGAACTGCATAGTGAGACCCTGTCTCAAAAAGACAAAAATAAAAATAAAAATAAAAATAGTAGAGTAGTATTCCATTGTGTATAAATAAAGTCAACTAAATATCAAAAGTTTAATAATGATTAATGGTAATACTAGTGCTAGGTGTGAAGGTGTAAGTTTGTAATTTCAGCATTGAGAAGCTAAGGCAGAAGGATTGGCACAAGTTCAAGGCCAGCATAGGCTATATAGTGTGTTCATGGGCAGGCTGAACTACACAGCTAGACATTGTCTCAGAAAACAATAACAAAAGCCAGGCATGGTAATACATGCCTGTAATCCCAGAATTCTGGAGCCTGAGGCTGGAGGATTACTATAAATTCAAGACCAGCCTAAACTACAAAGTGAGCTTAGAGTTGGGAAGATAGTTTAGTGGTATAAGTGCCTGCCTGGCAAGTGTAAGATCCTGAGTTCAATCCCCAGTAGAAAAAAAAAAAATTACATGGACTGGGGATATAGCTGAGCAGCACAGCACCTGGCTGGCAAGCAGGATATCCTGAGTTTGATTCAAAGTACCACCCCCCCCCAAAATATGAAAAGTGAGATAAAGGATTAAGAGTAAAAAAAAAAAAAAATGAATTAGATATAACTAACAGAAAATAGCCAGGGATATAGCAGTGGCACAGTGCCTTCCTGTCAAAGTCCTAAGTTCAACTCCTGGTAACCCTCCCCCTGAAAAAACTAACAGAAAACAGTAAGAAACAATTAGAAGAAAAAAATAGCCAAATGGGTGGACCTCCAACTCTCCAAAAAAAAAGTATTAAAAAGGGAAATGAGTCCCTAAAGTTCTTTCATGTTTTTCTTTCTAAAAAACAAAAATGAATTTTTTCCCTATAATTTGGAATATTGGACTCCATGAGATGCTGGAATCCACCAGATGTTGAGCCACTACTAAATACTCAGATTTTTCTGTGTGAATGCTGAACACTGCCCTGCCTTACCCTGCTGGGTGTGGTGAGTCAAGGTGCCTGCTGTAGGACTATATTCCCTCCAGCCTCTGCCAGTTCATGTGTCCATGTGCCTCAAGTCACATCTTACTTTACTTTATTTAATTTACTTTATTTTCTGTGATGTGCTACCCATTTCAGAGCTGAGACAGTAGTCCAAACTAAGGTGTATATCTGATCATGTTGGCAGATGAGATAAAACAGACAAACCACTGAACCTCTGTATTGGATGTAGACAGTAGGGCAGGGGCTCAAGCAGTCTGCTGAACTTAATGCCAGTACTTTCAGACCCAGCCTCATCCAAAAACTACACATGACCAGCCTGGCTTCTCATAGCAGATGGTGGGACCCCCCATCTTTACTCATCTGAGCTTAAACTCGGTGCTCTCTGCATGACTATCTTATGGCCATCCCTCACTCACCCCGTAGGGTCACTGAGTAAGGTGACCCCAGAAATCCTATAATTGAAGAAGAAATCTAGTAGAAATCTATATATTTGAGATTAGTTAATCAGGAGCCATCTTGGGAAGGGGTTAAATGTTAAGGATGAGCTATAGAGTGCCCTGGGGCTGGAGATATATAGCTTAGTGGCATAGTTCCTACCTGACAAGTACAAAGTCCTGAATTCAATTACTACTACAAAAAAAGTGACTAAAGGCCCACAATCTAGCTCAGCAGATTAAGTGCCTGCTTAAGCAAGCACAGGGACCCAGGTTCGATCCCTGGCACCACATGCTGTGCCAGCCCCACTTCCAGGCTCATTAAGCAGGCTACCAAGACTGGAAGTGGTGGCCCACGCCTGTAATCCCAGCATTGGGGAGGCTGAGAACAGGAGGATCACTATGAGTCCCAGCTGCATAGTGAGAATAGTACCATACATTAAAGAAGAAGAGGAGAATTATTATTTTAAAAGTACAGAAATTTGTATGTTACACTAATTGCCTCTATATCATTCCAGTTTTAGTACATGTGCCACTGGAGCAGGAACAGGGCAAAACAGTGTTTATGTTAGTGCTAAATTTGGGACAGATTCCAAGATCAGAATTTAGCACCTTTTCAGAGGTAGAAACAGTATGATCTCTTGCATAAATAAATAAAGTATGATCTCTTGGCAAAACTGGATGCCAAAGCCATTTGTCTAGGACTGCTCACTGGATACTAGCAACCACGTACTGTTCAGTTAAAGTTAAATAAAAGTAAATTCAAGGGCCAGAGATACAGCTCAGCAGACTAAGCACTTAGGTAAGTGCAGGGGCTATGTAAAGTTCAGTTCCTGAAGTATGTATTACTATATAGATTTCAAATGTCTGTCTGTCTGTCTGTCTGTCTGTCTATCAATCTATCTATCTATCTATCTATCTATCTATCTATCTATCTATCTATCTATCTATCTATCTATCTATCTATCTAATCTCCTGTGATAGTGCCAATATAGAACTTTCCAATATTGTAGGAAACTTATTTGACAGCACTGGTCTGGAATTTTAAACAAAGTAGCTCTGTTATATGGAAAAGTTGCTTTAACTGGAAAGAAAAGTTGTGATTTTTTTTTCCTGAAAGTTGGAGACACCAAAACAAGGATGAGCTGTGGGTCAGTCAGAGCATGTGCTGTGCCACTGAGCTACTTCTCCACCCCCCTGAAAATCACTTTGAAACTGGAAGAAATTAAAGCCAGATATGATGATATATGTTGACAATCTAGCTACTTCCAAAGCTGAATCAGGACAAGCTTAAGGCCTGCCTGGCCATTTTAACAAGTCCTTCTCTCAAAAATATAAAATAAAAAGGGTTAGATATACAGCTTAATATGAAGGCCTTAGGTTCAATTTCTAATATCACAAAATAAAACAGGGTCTAGAAGAAATAAATCTAAACCTATTTTCTTTTAAGACTTCTTTGAAACTGATTGTGGCCATATATGCCCATAAACCCAACACTAGGGAGGCTGAGGCAGGAGAATTGTTGCAAGTTCAACACCAGCCTGGGCTACAAAGTGAACTCAAGACCAACCTGAACTGCATAATGGGACACTATCTCAAAAAATGACTTGTTTGAGTATAACTGATTTCTAATTATTCATATAATATAGAAATATTTGTGTATGTTTTCATTCATCTAAATAACACATAGAAGGTTCTTACTTTTTTTTAGATTCTTACTATTTAAAAATCATAGTATATGGGGAGATGACTCAATAGAATAAGAACTTCCCTGGCAAGCACAAAGGCCTGAGTTCAATCCCTGGTTCCACCAAAAAAAAAAAAAAAAAAAAAACCATTGTATAGGGGCCAGAGAGATAGCTCAGTAGTCTAACGCACATGCTTAGGCAAGCTTAGGCCACCCCAGGGGACTGTGGTTCAATCCCCAGCACTACATGCTGCTCCAGCCGCACCCTCACGGTGGGCTGAGCTAGCCAAAAACAGTTGTAGTGTAAGTACTCAGCCTTTTTGTCTTGTTATCCAGATTACCTTTAAATAGCACAATTTGGCCATGGAGATAGCTTAGTGGCACGAGCACCTGCCTGGGAAGTGCAGCAGCTGGTGTTCAGTTCCCAGTACCAGATGATTAGATAGACAGATAGATAGATAGATAGATAGATAGATAGATAGATAGATAGATAGATAGATAGATAGATAGATAGATTGATTTGTGGCCAAGGATATATAGCATAGTGGCATAATGCCTGCCTGGTATGTACAAAGCCTTAGTTTGATTGCCAGTACCAAAAAAAAAAAAAAAAATTGGGGAGGCATGATAGCATGTGCCTGTAATCTCAGCACTCAGAGGCTGAGACAAGAGATTTACTGTGAGTTCAAGTCTAATTTGGGCTACATAGTGAGTCAAGGCCAGTCTGAACTGCATAGTGAGACTCTGTCTCAAAAAGCCAAAAAAAATAAAAGTACAATTTATAGTGGCATATGCCTGTAATCCCAGTACTCAGGAGCCTGGGGGAAGAGGATTACTGCAAGTTCGAGACCGGTCTAGGATGCATAGTGAACAACCTGAATTACATAGTGAGACTGTCTCAAAATAAAAGCAAGAGCCTAAATAAGTAATACAATTTAAAGTAATATTAATAGGATTCAGAATTAAGAGTGTAAGAATTTGTCTTTTAATTTGAACAAAAATATTGTTTTGTACATGTGCCAACTCATGATGAATGTAATTATTATGCACTGTACACATATACTAATAAAAATTGTAGAAAAGAAAAAATTTGTCTTTTAAATTTTCATTTATCTTGCTCTAATGTCTGTCTCATCAAATACTAGCTGGAAAGACACTTCAAATATTTAATATCGAGATGAAGAGTAAAATGAAGGCTCATACTATGGCAGAAGAGGTGATTTTCTGGAAGTGGATCTCTGTGAACACTGTTGCTTTGGTGACTGAAACTACAGTCTATCACTGGAGCATGGAAGATGACTCGCAGCCCATAAAGATGTTTGATAGACATGCCAGTCTGGCTGGGTGTCAGATGATCCACTACCGTACTGATCCATACCAGAAATGGCTGCTTCTTATTGGCATCTCGGCTCAGGTAAGCTTCAGGTGCTGGTCTGTTGTAACTCATAAGGCCTAATGCTAGAATGGAATAGTTCATTTGTTTAAGGTTCATAAAGACCAAAGCAGATCTTTGACTAAAAGAAATAAAGATTTCAAGGTAATATAAACTTTGGATCAGGGGCCGGGGAGATGGCTCAGTAGAATAAGTGCTTGCTGGCAAGCGCAAGGGTCTGAGTTCAACCCCCGGTTCCACCAAAAAAAAAAAAAAACTTTGGATCAAATTATTTTGATTCAGATTTGGCATTTACTGTATTCCATCAGGTTACTGTGGTATTTATTTATTTATTTATTTATTTATTTATTTATTTATTTATGGTACTGGGTATTGAACACAGGACCTTACACTTGCCAGGCAGGCACTTATGCTGCTGAGCTATACCCCAGGCCTTGGTGTTCATTTTATAAATTGCTTCTGGCAGAGTTTTGTGAAGTTAATTTTTAAAAAAACGTATTTAGTTGTTACAGGGTCTCACTACACAGCTCAGGGCTCACAGGGATCCTCCTGTTTTCAGCTTCCCCTGTGCTAGAATTACAGGTCTACACCACTACACCCAGACTCTGGCTAGGGCAGAGCAGGCATGGCATGTGGTGCCTGGATTAAACTGCAATCCCTGCAATTACCTAAGTGTGCTTTAGTCTGCTGAGCTATCTTGCCAGCCCTGAGAAGTTAATTGTTGAGGACATTTTATAGAACCATTTAGAACCTATAGATTTGTGAAAGTAGTTTTTGGGCTCTATTTTAAGGACTCAAGGAAATATTAGTAATTCATATCCATTTTTAATAATAGTTGTATTTTTCACATCCTTTTTTTTTTATTACTGATCCCTCATCAAGTCATTAGATGACTTGAGCCCTACAAGATGTTTTATACTGGGAATATAGATCTTTATTGGCCAGTTCTGGCCTTTGAATCATCTGTAAGTGGAAGCTATGTCTTTCAGAATTTTTGTACTTGAAGAGCTATCTAGTGTTGGGATAGAAAATTGTGGCAGCCATTAGAGAATACTTTATGTTAGGAAGGGCCCATACAGAAGGTTATCTAAGTTATGTCTTGCCCAGTATACAAGTATACTTTGAAGGTATGTGCATAAGCATGGAAATGGAAGAGAAACACCTCTTCTACAATTTTTTATAACTGAAGGGTTCATAAGTTACAGGTAGAAGAAATACTGGAGAGATGGGTGGGCCCCTGAGTGAGGTACATGCTCTGTTTTATAGGCAATATGAATTCTTTAGTCAATTTTAAGAAATAGTGATATAATTAACCCTCTTGGCAGTGTTATAAAATGAAAATATTGCCTTTACTGCTGAGGATGAACTCAAGGCTGGGAGAGTAGTTGGCAGGCAGATATAAGAATAAAGCTATGGGCTGGCAAGATAGCTCAGTGGTCAAAGCACCTCCGTAGCAAGCACAGGGACCCAGGTTCAATCCCTGACACAACGCACTGTGCCAGCCCTGCCCTGGGTGTGCTGCACTGATCACCAAGTCCTGGCATGGTGGTACATGCCTATAATCCCAGTGCTGGGAAGGCTAAAAACAGGAAAATCACTGCAAGCAAGCTGCATAGCAAGATGTCCACCAAAAGCCTCATTCAATCATAGGTGGGGCTTTTTGGAGGTCACTGGATCTAAGGTACCCTGTTGGGATCAAGGATGTGACTTGTGATTGCTTCATAGTATGATATTAGGATTCAGGCTGCCCCACCCTGGGTGTGAGTACAGTCCCCTCTGAGGATGACTATCCTGGATAATCTATGAAGGGCAGGAAAAGGGTCATTCATTGTCATTTGTTGCTTCTTTTCTACTTTGCTGTTTTGCTGCCTTCTGCCCGCTATGAAGTGTTTCTTCTCTATGATTCTCCTCTGCTAGTGCTTCCCTTCCTTGGAGCCAGCCAACCATGAACTGAAAATTTTACAAACTGTGGACTGTGGAAAACCTTTTCTACTTTAACTTTGGGTATCAGGTATTTTATCTCATAATGGGATAAATCACTAAGACAATTGACGATTTTTTTCCTACTTGTCCTGTTGAGAATTTTTAATATAATTTAAAGGATTTGTTTAAGAGTCACCCAGCATTTCAGTGATTGGCTCATAGCTTCCATTTAGCCTCAGTTATTTCTCATCATCAGCGCTGATGTAAAGCTAGAGTGACAGTAGGTTTGGTTGTAGGAAACCCCACCATGCATCTGGAATAGTAGACATTCCCATTGCACCTAAACATGAAAAAACATTTGTAATATTGTCACCTATGATAGAGCTTGTTTGACTCTGAGTGCCAAAGCTGAGTGCCGATTGAATACTTTTAAGCCCAGAAAATATGCTGTGTTGGGCTGAGGAGATAGCTCGGTCTACCCGGCAAGTGTAAGGACCCTGGTATCACATGCTGTGCAGGCCCCAGAACACCAGACGTGCCATGCCATCCACTGTAACCAGGTGTGGTGGTGCATGCCTGTAATCCCAGCGCTAGGAGGATCATGAGTCCAAGTTGCATAGTGAGACCCTGTACCAAATAAATGAATGAATGAATAAATAAATGATGAAAAAATAAAACGTGCTGTGTTGTATCATGGTAATTGTATAGATTTCCTCTTTGGACTTACTAATTGCTGTTAGATAATCTTCATGGAGCTTTTCTTATGTGGAAACACTATGTTTAATTTTCCATTGAAAGGACATTGCTGAGCATTATGGTAGACAAAAGTAGCAGATGGTTCAGGTGTTGCTCATAGAAATGAGGATGGGGAAGTGTCTGTGATAACAGGATTGAAGAGGGTTTGCCTGGAGTACACCTCAAAGAGAACTTAAGAATACTAAGATAAGTTCTGAAGAAGTCATAACCACAGGTCAAATTTGTGTAACAGATACTGTTATGATAAATTTCAAGATAATATGAGCAAGCCGGGCGTGGTGGCGCATGCCTGTAATCCCAGCACTTGGGAGGCTGAGGCAGGAGGATTGTTGTGAGTTCAAGACCAGCCTGAGCTAGAAAGTGAGCTTATGGCCAGTCTGAACTGCATAGTGAGACCCTGTCTCAAAAAAAAAAAAAAAAAAAAAAAAGATAATATGAGCATGGAAAAAACGAATAAAATCTTTATACCTTTTTGAGACCAGGAAAGGAAATAGGAGAGCAATCACTCATAGCCTAATTCATGCTGTTCAGAAGTCATTTAAGGTCTGGAGTTGTTGCATGGTGGTAGAGCACTTGCCTGCTATAATTGAGGCCCTGAGCTCTATACTCATCACTAGAAAAAAACTTCTTTGGGAAAGCACTAAGCTTTCAGCAAGAGCCCTCTAAACTTATGGACCCTGCCATTGAGAGAAAATGTCTTGCCTTAACACTTTTCCCTTACTTGCTCAAAATACTTTTTACTTTCAAACACCCTATTTATTTTACAAATCTAGATCTTTATACTGAATCTGGTCTGTATGTGTTTGTCCTTCCAGAAATGGTGGTATCTGTGGAGTTAGACAGGAATGGAGCTTTGAGCTGACAGTCATAAAACTACACAGCAGTTCTAAGTCTGGTGTTAAAACCTTAGGGAAGTCACTTGAAAAATTTACCCAAAACTTAATGCCTGCTCCTAATAATTTACTTAAAATCCTTTTGTTTTACCAGAGTACTTAATTTGTATTTCTGTTTTTCTAAGCTATAGTATATCAGTCAATGTTCACTTGAGAAACATTTAATATAAGATATATATGGATTTACAAGGCAGGCTTCCAGAGGCTACCTACAGAGTCAGGTGTAGAAGGGTGCAAAAGGACTGTGTGCACAGAAGAATCCAGTCAGAACTCAAAGGCCTGAAACCTACCACAGGTCCTGTGCTAGTTCAGAAGCCAAAGGTCTGTGATGGAAGGCTGAAGAGTCTGTGCTGGAAGCCAGGAAACTGACATCCAAGGCAAGGCAGAGACTGGAGCTCCTACAAAGAAACAGAAGCAAGCCTTCCTTCTTCTTTCCCTTTTTTAGTATATTCAGGCAATGACTGTTGTTTGGTGCCTCTCCCACCTACGGTAGATCATCCATCTTCAGTAAATCCCATTAGTCAACCCCAGAACTATGCTAAGCAAATCAGTTGAGCACTGTTTACTCAAGTTGACAAACATTGAAGTACCACCATCCCCCACTTGTCAATTTGACAATCGGACACATTTCCTTGAACCATATTTAGTCTCAAGATACAAAGAAAGGTTCACAGTTATGCCTAACATGGTATTCCTGCCCAGAATAGAAGGCAAGTTTTTCTTTGGGTAATACTCTTAACATTTCATAATTTGAACCTTTTTGAAGAACTTTGCCCCAGCCATGCAAAGTATTGCCACCTATCTGGTGCTATAACTGCATCTTCAAAAGGCCATTCCAACTTTCTCTCAGTCCACCTGCTTCTGGATGGTGAGGAACATGGTAAGAGCAGTGAGTTCCATGAGAATGGGGCTGTTTCCTTATTTCTTTGGCCTTAAGATGTGTGGCTTGGTCAGTCAGGGACAATGCTGTAATGGTGGGCGAAGCATTCTGTAAGTGCTTTCTAGTTTTGCCAGAAGCGTTATGTGCAAGGAAGACAAATCATTATCCAGAATAAGTATCTATGTACTAAGTATCTATGTACTAAGGACAAAGTGCTGTCATTTACATGATGGACGGGGTCCATTATAGTCAACCCACCACCAGGCCACAGGTAATCACCCCAAGTTGGGGTGCCATACTGAGGATTCAGTATTGGTCTCTCCTGCTAGCATGTTGGGCATTCAGTAGTGGCTGTAGCCAGAAGAGCCTTGGAAAGTGGGAGTCCATGTTACTGAGCCCATCCATAATCTCCATCCCTGCCACTATGGCCACTTCGTTCATAAGCCCATTGGGCAATGAAAAAGATTGGCTATCTGTAGAATAAGTCTTCCTCTCCACTTGATTATTAAAGTCTGGTTTGGCTAAGATCACTTTTTGGTGAATATTTATACAGGACACAAATATCCTTATATTGTTTGCCCATACGAAAAGGTCTGTCCACGTACCTCTTTCCCAGATAGCGTTGTTACCAATTTTCCAGTCATGTTCCTTCCAAGTACTCAATCATCTGGCCATATCATTGGCTACAGCCCATGAATCAGTGTATGGTTGCACATCTAGCTGTTTCTTTCTTCAAGGCAAAATGTATTGCCTTGTATATTGTCTGAATTTCTGCCCACTGAAGATTTCCCTTCACCACTGTCCCTCAGGAGAGTCCTGGAAAGAGGATACAATGCTGCAGCTGTCCACTAGTGGGTGGTGCCTGCATACAGAACCATCTATAAATCATCCCTTGGCCTTCTGTCAGGTGATCATAAGGTACATTTCATGAGGCCATAGGTGCATATTGAGAGACGGAAGGCACTATAGTAGGAGTAAGAACCATAAACATCTAGGCAATTTTTTCATGTAACTTGTGCCCTCTGTACCTGCTTTGGCTTGACCATGTACATACTACTTTCATTTAAAGGTGGGTTGTTACTCTGCATGTCCAACTTTATGATTTGTTGGATCAGATAATACTCAGCTCATGATGAGCAGCTCAGGGTGCATGATAACCTGGTGGCCCATGGTCAAGCCCTCAGTTTCCACTAAGGCCCAGTAGCAGGCCAGAAACTTTCAGAGGAAAATTAGTTGTCTACAGATAACGTTTTATCTATAGCGGCTTGCCAAAGACTCTAAACATAATCCCTATCTGCCATTTATTCTTAAGGTACCATTGGATCTGCTGGATTGTATGACCCCAGTGACATAACAGCCTGTACAGAAGCCTGGATTTATTTTAGAAACTTGTGTTATTCTAGGCCCCCTCAAAACTAGCAGCTTTCCAAGTCACTTGTAAATAGTCCAGAGAAATGTGTTGCCTCTAAAATCCAAATAGGCCCATTAGAGGCTGTACCTCTTTTTTGGTTGTAGGAGGAACCAGATGTCACAGCTTATCTTTCACCTTAGAATATCTTCCTGTATCCTCACACTATTGGACTCCCCAGAAATTTCACTGAGGTAGTGGAACCCTGAATGCAGTTGGATTTATTTTTCATCTAATGTCTCACAAGTGATTTACTGACAACTCCAGAGTGATTGTGATCTCCTGTTCACTTGGTCCAGTCAGCATAATAACACCAGTATAATGGACCAGTATGATACCTTGTGGGGGAGAAAGGAAATCAAAATCCCTGTGAACTAAATTGTGACACAGCTGGAGAGTTAATATAATCCTGAGGGCAGGACTGTGAAAGGTAAATTGCTGAACTTGTCAACTGAAAGCAGATTGTTTCTGATGGGCTTTATGGCTAGGTATGGAGAGGAAGGCATTTTCCAAGTCAATAGCTGCATACCAAGTACCAAGAGATGTGTTTCACTGAGGTAGTGGAACCCTGAATGCAGTTGGATTTATTTTTCATTTAATGTCTTTTTCATTATTTTTCATTTAATGTCTTTCATTTAATGCTCAAGCAAGGAAACCACATCTGCTATGGCAGCTGCAATTGGGGTCACCATTTGATTCAGTATATGGTAACCTACAGTCATTCTCCATGACTCATATAGGAGAATTGAATGGGGATGTGGATGTGGTAGGAACCACCATCCCTACATTTTTCAAGTCCTTGATAGTGGCACTAATATCTGCAGTCTGTCCAGGGACATGATGCTGTTTTGGTTTACTATTTTATATTTGGCCTTTCCAACCATAATGGTCTTCACACTACAAGTTAGAGAACTTGTGAAGGTTGTGCCAAGTTCTAAGTAGATCTATTCAAATGGTGCACTGTGGAATGGGGGAATAGCTACAGGATGGATTCAAGACCTGCTGGGCTCACTATGAGTCAGATCTCTCCATTGATCCCTGACCTCTGTAGGCCCCTACTCTTACTGGAGGTAACAATGACTCTTTAAGTCCCCTAGAACTGGTATTGATCTGAACCAGTGTCCAGTAGTCTCTAAAATATCTGTACATTTCCCTAATGTACAGTTACCTTGGTAAAAGACATTAAATGCCTTTGGGGAAGGATGGGAAAAAGACTGACCACATAAATTTTTGGTGTTACACAAGGCCCTTCCTTAAGGATACCCAACCATCCCTTCATTGCCTTTGAATGAGTCTCTGCCTCTGTAAACTGGCTCAAATCTGGTAGCTAGGTGAGGGGCCATGAGTGTGTTGCTATGATTTGAGGTAGATTTCTCTTTTTTTGCCCTTAGGTTTTTTTTTTTTTTTTAATTCATTTATTTATTACAGTGTCTCGCTACACATCACGGATTCTTTTTTTGCTGGGGGGGAGGTCAGCTCAGCCTGCTCTGGGGGGAGGGGCTGGCATGGCATGCGGTGCTGGGGTTCGAACCGCAGTCCCTGAGAGGCGCTTTAGACTGCTGAGCTATCTTGCCAGCCCTTAGGTTTTTTTTATTATATAAATCTAGTATAGGTTTAGTAGACTTCCCAATGTGTCACTTTTGGGAACTCCGTAGCTAATGGCCCAATGCTGTAGGTCTGCATATGTCAGACCATCCTGATCATTGTTCTACTTCTGTCCATTATGGTGAATGGGCCTTTTCCTTGGCAGTTGAGCGCTGCCAGTTAACCCCTGCCACTCTGGGATCCAGTTAAACCCATCACCCTTATGTATCCCAAATTAGTAACTTAGTCCCCACTGTGATGTCTGGCATACAGACAAGAACAAGGACAATGCTCTTCAGAGATAATGCTGCTCCCATCACAAATCTACTTTTCAAGGAGTTAGTGAAAGGCAATTTTCTGAATCATTCTGTGGAGATCAGGTGAACCTGGACAGGTACACTCCAACATTCCCATTTCCCTGAGCCCTTGAATCCCCTCATCAACAGTTCACCAAGGAATATTTGGCATCTCTATATCACTCACAGTGGGCCATCTTTCAATATATACTTTTGCCAACCAGCCAGACTATTAACATCTTTTTTGAACTCCATGGGCTGCAACATTAAATTCAAAATTCGTACATAACAGGCCCACCTGCTTAGGCAAGCACAGGGACCAGAGTTCAATCCCCAGCACCATCAGCCTCACTGGCCCCACCTCCAGATGTGCTGATCCAGCTACAAAGCCCTGGTGAGGTGTCACATTGCCTGTAGTCCCAGCATTGGGAAGCTGAAAGCAGGAGGATTATTTAACTGCATAGGGAGACCTTGTATCAAATACATTAAAAAAAAAAAGGGCCCATATTGAAAAACACCTTGATCCAGATGTACTTTTTGCCATTATCCCATACCCTTAAAATCCATTCCTACAATTGTTCATCTTATTGCACTGCTTGTAAGATTTAGAAAACTCAAGTCAGGTGTGGTGGCATATGCCTGTAACCTCAGCACCTGGGAGGCTGAGGCAGGAGGATAGCCATGAATTGGGGGCCAGCCCGAGCTACATAGTTTAAGGCCAGTGGGAACTACAGAGGGAGATACTGTCAATAAAGGAGGAAAGGAAATAAATTGTATTTGGGAGAATAGCAGATCTCCTTATAGGGTACCCTTGGGAGTCCTCTGCAAATTAGTCTGGTTAAAGGTCTAGAGGCAAGTGGGTGGTAAGGATAGGTCCTGAGTGACGTCAGCATTATCATGCTTGGTAAACGCAAGGTTAGTTTCTTCAAGTACAGGAAGAGAGACCACCACCACCACAGCGAATGGGGGCAGGAAAATCTCTTCCTTTGGTAAAATCTCTATTAAAGTCTAACAGTGATGGTGAACCTTTTGGAGCTTTCAGTGATAACAAATATACCTATATCTCGTGCTCCCTAGTCCCCACCCCAGTCTCCAGGCCCTTATGCTTCCTTTGCTACTCCACTGGTCTCTGAATTTAACATCCTCATCAGTATCTTTCCAAGCATTTTCATCCTAATTTTGGGGATCCTATTTTTTTTCCAGTCAGTGCCTTCACCTTTCCATCAGATACTTTTTGAGGCTGAACATTAAGCTTACATTCTGATTCAGCCAGTCAAATTATAGAGATTTTTATTTGTGTTTCTACAGTCTCAGCCCTATGGTTGAGGACACATTTATAAACTTAGATGTTTTTTATGGATGTCTGAAGTTTTAGGTTATGTCTAGAGCTGAGTATTTGAATTTTGGAGCTCCTTATTTTATCCTCACAAAAAACTAACAAAAAGAGCAACACCCCACCCCCACCACAAAAATACCAAAAGAAATAAATTGAAATGGCACTCTAGAAAATACCTATTGAACAAAAAGATGGTAATGAAGAAATAAAAATGACATATAGAAGACAACACAGCAGACTTTAACAGGGCATAGTGGCACATGTCTCTAATCCCAGCTGAGAGGGTAATGCAACAGGATATGGAAGTTAGCCTGCCCTGAGCAACTCGGTGATAAAAAGGGAAAGCTGGAGATGATTGTGAAGACCTTAGGTTTAATCTCCAGTAACCCCTCTCTGAATTAGCAGAAATGTTAACTGGTCAGTAATTATCTGAAATGAATTAAATACACCAATAAAAAAGTAGTGGTTGGCAGGCAGTGACATCTCCAACTATTCTGTGTACAGAGGATGCCATTATCTCCAACTATATGCTGTATATAGGAGACATTTTATGTTGAAAGATAAAAGTATGTTGATAGTGAAAGGATATAAATGATATGACATTCAAAGTAAATCCTAAAAAGTGGATTGGCTGCTCTCCATGAGGAGGCGGAGGCTCAGAGAGAGAGAGAGAGAGAGAGAGAGAGAGAGAGAGAGAGAGAGAGAGAGAGCGCTGAAGCTCCTTAGGGCTCAGGGATCCAGGGAGCTGAACCACCCGCCTAGCTGATGGGGCCTCCAGCGAGATAGCCCTGCCCCTGGAGGAGGAGGAGGAGGAGGAGAAGGATATCATAGTTCTGAACTTACTTTGGGGGGAGAAACCTTGAACAGAATACAGGAAAAAGGATCTCCACAGCCTTCTGTTCTCAGTTCATTTCTATCCCATCTTGTTCTGTGGGGAAAAAGAAAACTCTTCCCTCCATTGGAAGCTAAAGGGTACCCTGCCCTTGTGTAGTAGTGCATAGAATTCTTGCTTTTTTCCTTTCTTTGTATATTGGGTTCAGATATTACACTGTGACTATGTGAATATGAACAGTTAACATATCCCAACACGTACCTGTCTACTTTCTCTTGTTTAAAAAACTTTTTTAAAATGGAGTACAGAAGGGCAGCAAAGGGTGGGTTTGAGATATGTGGGTAGGTTAAGCAAGCATTTGACAACATGACTTCTCCATGTTTAATTGTGATGTTAAAAGACATCCTTGCAATTTAAGATAACACTTTTAAAATAAAATTTTCTCCTAATGATGACTTGAGCCAGGCCACTCAATGTGAGAATCTGCAGAACCTGTAGGATCTTATTTGGAACTGACAACTGACATTCTCTATTGTAATTTTGTTTTGTTTTAATTTTGTTTTCACTGGAAAGGAAAACGTGGTGCACAGTTTTTTGATGAACAGTTTTGAACTGTAAAAGTTGCTTTGTTACAGTAAAACTGCATTTTAAAAAAGACCAAAAAAGTGGATTGGCTATACTAACACAAAATAGACTTTAAGCTAAAAATTATTACTACAAACATATACAAATATACATGTCTACATGATTTATAATAGTAAAAAAGTAGAAACAATGTAAATGTCAATCAAATGAAAAGTAGACAAAGTATCTGTACCATGAGATAATAGTTTTTTACAAAAAGTGAATACATAATATGAGAATATTAAGTGAAAAAAGGCAAAAATTACATTATTTGAATTTATGAGAAATGGTCAGAATATTGAAATGTGTACAGCAGAAAGTTGCTTAGAACTTGGAGTGTGCAAAATGGGAATGGTAATTGCTGATGAAGCTCATTTTAAACAATTAAAAATATTCTGAAATTACATTGGTTGGCCAGACATGATGTCATATGCCTGTAATCCCAACACTGGGGAAACTGAGGCAAAAGGATTATATGAATTTCAGACCATCCTGAGCTACATTGTAAACTCTAGGTCAGCCTGAACTGCATAGTGGGGCCCTGTCTCAAAAAGACAAAAAATAAGGGCTGGCCAGATAGCTCAGCAGATTGAAGCACCTGCTTATTCAGATGCAGGGACAAGGGTTTGATCCTCAGCCTGCCATGCCAGCCTGCCCCCAGGGCCCACTGAGATGGCAAATGAGACTGGCAGTGTTGGAGTGCACCTGTAATCCTATCACTGAGGAGGCTGAAACATCACATCAATAAAGCTGGGGCCTAACTGTGACTAATTATGACAGCACTGATGTCATCAACAGACTGATCCAGTGATGAGTTTCTACCAGGAGGATCACTGAGTCCGAACTACATAGGGAGACCCTGTATCAACAAAATAAATCAAAAATTAAAAAACAAAAACAACTCATGTGTACTTTATCAACAGACTAAAAACCAAGAGATAACATTCTAAGCATTTGACAAGAATTCTCTTCCATTTAAGGCTATACATGTAGACTAATTGAAAAAGATCAGTTTGGGAATAAACTCACATCTATGTCACTTGAGCACAAGCTGGGGTTCGATCCCCAGTGAACTGTGCTGGCCCCGCCCCCAGGGTGCACTGATTGAGACTGGGCTTGGTGGCATGCCCACTTAACAAAATAATATGAAAAAATCACAAAGTAATATGAATTTCACAGTATTTGTTGTAATACATACTATTGTCTTCCAACCAGTTATTCATATTACTAGCTATATGCATGTAAAATTGAACAAGAAAGAAATGTGAGAGATATTAAGAAAAGAAAAAGTACAGACAATTGAAAAAAAAGAGATAAGACAAATTAAAGCATTAACTGCTTCTTTCAATAGATTAGCAGAAATGCACAGTACAGTTGTCCAAACCACCCTGCTTACATGCATAGATAAATTTATTTCCCCAGTTCCCTTCCTCTGTCCTCCTCCACTCAATAACTCTTTCCTTTTGAGTAAGTTCATTCCCTTTTCCCAGTATATACTGTACCCTTCACCCCCAAGTGCCCTGCCAGCCCCATCCCCGGGGCATACTGAAGCAACAATTGAGACTGTGCGTGGTGGTGCACGCCTGTAATCCCAGCTGCTTGGGAGGCTGAAAACAGGAAGATCATTATGAGTTCAATAAGTGTAGTGAGACCTTGTAGACTCTGCACTAAATACATAAAAAAAAAAAAAAAATACTGTATCCTTCACATTCTATTTTTCTTTTTCAAGTTCTCACACTAAGGAGACAATACAATGTTTGCTCATGTGGGTCTGATTTATTTTACTTAAGAGTACATTCTCTGGTTGCACCATTTACTGACAAAAGATTCAAATTTATCTTGTTTTATAGCAGAATAATACTCCATTGTATAAAAATACATCATCTTTATCCAGTCTTCATTTAATGGGCATCTGGATTGTTTCCAGGACTTAGCTATGACAAATTGTGCTGCTGTGCACATGGGTGCACATATGTGTGGCATGAGGTTTTCCGTTTTTGTGGAAAAATGCCCAGGAGGAGAATAGCTGGCTTGACTAGAACCTCCAATCTTAGCTTTTGGAGGAATCTTGACACTGATTTCTATAGTGACTATACCCGTCTGCACTCCCACCAACAGTGCAGAAGAGTTCATTTTTCCACAGCCTCTGCAACATTTGTCATTGGCTGACTTCTTGATGTTAGCCATTCTTTCTGGGGTAAAATGAAATCTCAGTGGTGTTTTAAGTTGCATTTCTCAAATGACCAATAATGTTGAACATTTTTTCATATATTTACTTGCTATTTGTATTTCTTCCTCTGAGAAATGTATGTTCATCTCAGATGCTCATTTTTGGGTTGGGCAGGCAAGTAGTTTTTTAAATTATCCTGTAACTTATTATCCTAATTGAATCACTATTGACATTTTGAAGTCTGTCCTCCCAATGCTTACTTTCTGTGACAAAATGCACAAAGATTAGGGCCAGCCAAATAGCTCAGTGGCTTAAAGCACCTGCAAGCAAGTGCAGGGTCCAGGGGTTCAATACCCGGGGCATATTGAGATGGTGATTGAGACTGGTCATGGTAGCATGCCCTGTAACCCTAGTAATTGGGAGGCTGTAGACAGGAGAATCACTACAAGTCCAATCTAGTAGTGAAAACCTGAACACCCTATAGACCCTTCCCTAAGATACAAAAAAAAACCCCAAATCTACTCTTAAAAAAATACACAAAGATTATATTTAACAAATTAAGGGGCCTGGGATGTAGCTCAGTGGCACAGTGCCTGCCTGACAAGCATAAGGTATTGAGTTCAATTTCCAAAAGAAATGAGTAAATTAGTATCATTATCTTACTATTTTGTAGTCTTGTTTATTTGCTTATTTGTGCCATATTTCCTTTTTTGGAGGCAGGGCCTCAACTTTGTAGTTGGCTGACCTTTATTTTACTATGTATCCCAGACTAGTGTCAAATTCATGCTGATCCTCCTGCTTCAGCCTCCCACATGCTGAGATTACAGGGATATGCCAGCATGCAAGGGCATATTTCTGTATCAAATTCAGTTATGTGTTTTTAAGCATTATTTCTTTTCCATTAATCACAAAATATCTTTTAGCAAAATCGTGTGGTCGGTGCAATGCAGCTCTACTCTGTGGAGAGGAAGGTCTCACAGCCCATAGAAGGCCATGCTGCTGCTTTTGCAGAGTTCAAGATGGAGGAAAATGCCAAGCCCTCCACCCTTTTCTGTTTCGCTGTCCGCAGTCCTACAGGAGGCAAGGTAAGGTCCACTTCACTTTGTTTTTTTTATTTTATTTATTTATTTTTTTTTCCACTTCACTTTGTCTTCCAAGAAATGGAGGAAGGAGGAGCCGGGCATGGTGGCACATGCCTGTAATCCCAGCACTCGGGAGGCTGAGGCAGGAGGATTGCTATGGAGTTCAAGACCAGCCTGAGCTACAAAGTGAGCTTAAGGCCAGCCTGAACTGTATAGTGAGACCCTGTTTCAGAGAGAGAGAAAGAAAAAAATGGAAGAAGGATTCAGTGTCATGAGTGCAGTTGAGATTGCAGCATGGCCTTCTGGTGCCTATGGAAACAAGAGCTCCTGTGCTATGTAGTACTCCTTTGCACGTGCCAGAGGTTTGGTGGCAACTTTGGTATAAAGTTCGTAAGCTAAAGTCAACTACTGTTTGCTTGAAAATCCTCTTACACTGCACTGAGATGAGACATGAAAAAAAAAGTAAGGCCCAGTTTCTGCTCTCAGGAATCAGCTTCATCAAAGAGACGCTTCTGAGATTATGATGTGGTGCCCTCTTTGCTCTAAGACGTGGCCTCCATACCACCCAAGGCATGGTTCTTCCATTGTGGTGGTAGGTGGAAGTGGGGCTGGTTTCAGAAAAGCTGCAGGAATACAAAGCTGTTCCTGAGAGCTAGTTGACTCTTCATAAGGTTGGAGCTGCACAGCCCCTTTTTGGCAGGACTGCCATGAACAGTAGTGTGGAGGTGTGAGAACTTCTGATATTGGAGAGTCATACTGTTCGCTGAGATTTCATCAGACACTTAGGAGATTCCTTATTGCTGACCTTTTCACAAGCAAATACCTATGCAAAATCATGCCCTTCTACTGCTTTTTGAGATCCCTGGCTTCTGTTCACATACCTCCACTTTTGTTAGTGTCACTGTCCTTAACTCTTAAGAAATCTTGTCCTTTCTTCTTTTCTGCGGTCACTTTCTGACCTTTAGCAGGTCCTGTATGTCTTACATGTGACTAAGACCTTAAGAGCAGCCTGATTTTCCAGTGACTATGTAGGTATGGATGTGCTGCTCTCTAAACATCTTCAGTTCTGAAATACCATTCAGGAAAGAAAGAAAGGTGTTGCAGAAAAATTACCACAAGTTCAAGGTTAGTCTGGGCCACAAATGCATTCACCCACCAGCCTGAACTACATAGTGAGACTCTTTCTCATAAAAAACAAATACAATAAAATAAAAGGATAAATAAATAAGCATTGAGGCACCTCCTAGGAGGTGAAAACTGCCACCTACAGTTTGCATCACTGACTCCCCTTGTCCAAGATCTGTGATTCATTCAAATCCACTGAAAGTTCTGATATTTTGCAAGATTATGTCCTCAGGCCTTCTCCACCCTTTCTTACCAAGAGGCCTAACCAGTTTTCCTAAACAGCCTTTTATCTTAACATAGTGATGGTGAACCATTTAGAGATCAAATGCCCAAATTATAACCAAAAACCCACTTTTTTTTTTTTTTTTTTTTTTTTTTTTAGTTAAGGTCTTACTGTGTGGCTCAGGCTGGCTTTGAATTTACTTGTAGCCCAGGCTGGCCTCAAACTTACAGTGATGCTCCTTAGCTTCCTGAGTGCTGGGATTATAAGCGTGTGCCACCATACCAAGCAAAACTCACTTATTTAATCACTAAGTGCCAACATTGTGATTAAACCTGAATATTGAAATGTTAGTTTAGAAAAAACAACTCATGCATTAACATCATTTGTCTTAAAAGAAAGACATAATAACAGCTTTCAGTGATGAAAACAGCTTTGTTGAAAGGTAAAAGTTTGCAATTAGCTTGCTTTTGTGTACTGTTATCGGATGCTTATCTGCTGGGGCATGCTGAGGCATCAACAGAGAAGGGGTCTGCATGCCTGCTGCAGCATGAGTGCCATAGGTTCACCACTATCTTAAACTATCCATACATGTGTAAGTTTTCATGTCCCATGTGACCCACAGTAGCCCCAGTGTAATGTCATGTCAGCCTCCCCTCCTTGCCTATTTTGCAGTTATGTTTGTAGTTCAACTCTACTCATGACTTTTTCTGGAATATTGTTCGATCACACACACACACACACACACACACACACAATTTTTTTTCTTTTCACTTAAAGAAAAAAACTTCAATGTCTAATGTCTTGCTTAAATTGTTTCTAAGGTCAAGGTAGTCAGTTGAGGATGCTAAAGTTTCTTTCTGCCCCATTATGAATGATGTAAAAATAAATTTGGAAATGTTGTAAAATTAAAATTTAGAGTTTAAAAAAAAAAGAAAAGAAAAAAACTTTTAGTCAAAAGAAAAAAAATTATGGGGAAGTCACCTTTGTAAACCAGGATCTTACAGCTGTTCTGATAAAAGTAGGTAGGGTCCCCTCATCCTCAGTTATTCCTCAGTATTCTACAGAGATTCTTATATTCCCTAGAATAACCTCAAAGCACTCCGGCTTGTATTACAATTAGTCAGACTGTCTAATGAGTTTGGCATCCGGTGAAGAGTCTTGTTAACTAAGTGGTTCTTGGTTAGCCTGAGCTGTATCTGGGAGATGAGAGAACAGAGTTGGAATAGGAATAGGCTCCAATTGATATTTTTGTTTCTAGAGAATCAGTATCAGAGTCCAGAGACTGTGATGTGACTTAGCCAGCCTCCTGGAGCTGAATGTTCTCAGGTTTCTTAGCATTGATTGCTTCTGTCATATCTGGTATACAGAGAATTTTTTTTTTTTTTTGAACTGGGGATTTAACTCAGGCCCCAGCTCTTACCAGGGAAGCACTAATTCCACTGAGCCATTTCCCCGGCCCCAGTTTTTTATTTTTGTTTTGTTTTTCATATGGAGAATTTGGTAAATAATCACAAACATCTCAGAAAAGGGGTTGTCTTATTTTGTTGATGGTTGTGATGTGGGGTGTGTATGTGTATATTTGACACAGTCCCTTGCTCTATCTAGGACAGACTTACAGTCCTTAAATTGTCTAGGCTGACCAGGATCCTTCTGCCTCAGCCTCCCAAGTGCTGATATTACAGGTGTGAGCCAACACTCCAAGTTTGTTTTATTTGAACATAAATTTAGTGTTTGTCATATAGAGCTTAGAATTGAGGCTGTTCCACTCAACCATCACTTTGGTTAGCACCTGTCTGCCACAGGACAATGAACTTGGACTGATCTAAAACCTCTCTTCTAGTTGCACATAATTGAAGTTGGACAGCCTGCAGCAGGAAACCAACCTTTTGTAAAGAAAGCTGTGGATGTGTTTTTTCCTCTGGAAGCACAAACTGATTTTCCAGTGGCTATGCAGGTATGGCTGTACTGCTCTCTAAACATCTTCATGCTCTAAAATACCTGTCATAAGAGGGTTGGGGATACAACTCAGTGGCACAGTACCTGCCTGGCAATCATAAGGTCCTGAGTTCAATTCCAGGTACCAGAAAAAAAAAAAAAAAACACTTTATAAATTATATTAAGTCAAATCAATTATGGCACCTTCTTAGGTACTTGAGGCTGCCACCTAGACTGCCTCACTGTCTTCCTCCATTCAAGATCTGTGATTCATACAAGCCCATTTAGAGGCCTGGGACTTTGTGCAAGATTTGGAAAAGTCCTGCTTATAGAAGGGATTGCATGGGGCAAAGCATTATGAGACTCTTCCAGCTCAAGCACCAAAGTCCTAGACTTTTTCCCTTTAATATACAAAGGTATCTGATCTCTGTGGTATAAGAATATATAAAGCAAATAGTCCTCTGTAGCCAACCAGTTGACTATACAGTACATGAAAATGTTCACCACTTGTTATATAAAAATGTAGATATAAGCCTTTTCTGATCAAGATTAGGATTTTACTATAAAAATTATGTGATTGGCCAGCTGTGGTGATGCACACCTGTAATCCCAGCACTTGGGAGCCTGAGGCAGGAGGATCACTGCAAGTTCAGGACCTTGCACTGGCCAGGCAGATGCGTAAGCTGCCAAACTATATCCCTGGGCCCCTTTACTATTTTTCTGAGTACGTTGTCAGCATTTCCATAAGTTATTTTATTCTTGTAAACATTGTAGGAAATAAGCAGGTTTTTTAAAAGATACCCTATAATTGGAGAATGTTTTTAAATATCTAACTATAATTACAGTAATTCTTATAATCTAGATTTCTTTTAGCAATTACCGGATCAAACAATGTGATTTTTTTTTTACTGAGGTGAAATTAGCTTTTCTTTGTTTTATAAAAAGGAATGTTGTGTATCAGTATCAACAAATTTAGCAGCAGAAGTAAATATCTAATAAAATCCTATCATGGCTGATAATTGTAACTCCCTTCAAAGTAACTTCTTATGCCTGTATTTATGGAGCTATACAGAAATAGACTTCTATAAAAATGGCTGAGTACTATCTTTGCTGCTTTATGACTGTCAGCTATGTTGCAGAGAGTTTTAAGTCAATAAAATATCACATTTATTGTTATTTTACTGCCTGCGTCATATGTTTTGTGGCGTACTGTAACTCAAACCATCCCATTAATGGACCTTTACTTTTATAATAAACACTTCAAGGAACATTGTGGTCTATACATCTTTGTACATTAGCCCAAAAGTACAAATATAAATTTTTGCATAGAAAACTGGGCCAGGAGGGCAAGTGAAATAGCTCAGTAGACTGAAAACCTGCTTAGGGAAATGTAGGGACACCACATGCCTTGCCAGCCCCACCCGCCTGGGTACACTGAGGCTGGGCATGATGGTGCATGCCTGTAATCCCAGCTCTAGGGAGGCTGAAAACAGAGGGACCAGTCTGAGCTGCATAGTGAGACCCTGTACTAAATATGAAAGGGAAGAAGAAGGAGGAG
>PVKA01017639.1:0-39556 GCA_004027165.1 Ctenomys sociabilis
ATAGTAAATTAACAATGGTTGTTACATTACATATTGTTGGCTCAGATGGCCAAATATAGGAGTGCGAGATTGGTCAAATAATTAAACTTGAACTCTTCCTTTCAATAAACCTTAATTTTTTTTCTTGTCCTCTTTACTTTTTATTTTTAAGTTTATTTTGAAGAGAGTACAATAACAATAATCAATAAGATATTAGAAATGGTACATTTAGAAGAACAAGATGAGAGGTATTCAATCAAGGTTGCTGTAGCACACATTGCTGTTCTCAGTGTAGTTGTTCAGATAACAGATATCAGCATACAGAGTCAATCAAAGTGAAAATTTTATTTTATTTTATTTTTTTAGGGAAGGGTCTACAGAGTGTTCAGGGTCTTACTACTAGATCGGACTCTTAGTGATCTGCCTGTTTACAGCCTCCCAAGAGCTGGGATTACAGCCGTGAACCCAAGAGCTGGGATTACAGCCGCGCACCTCCACCTGTTTCAATCACCATCCCAGCGAGTCCAGGGGGTGGAGCCAGCATGGTGGCGATTGACGGTCTGGTCCCTGCTTGCAGGCATTTTAATCTGCTGAGCTATTTGGCTGGCCTAAAAATTTTAACCATTAAGTGCTCCTTTCAAGAATCTGATGGAAATTAGTGGTCCAATCATCTCTGCTATCCCGGATACGTACTAGCATGATTTTCCTACCTTTCTTTTTGTCTTATCTTTTCTCCTTTCCCTCATCTTTATTGTTTTTCCCTTTTATTATATCTTTATTAAGTTTCTTACCCTTCTATTATATCTCTTGTACCTTGTAGATAAGACAAATTTTTTTTAACAGATCCTCATATGCAAATTTACCCCCACCACTCTTCTTGGGTACTGCATTCCACAGCTGGCCTTGAACCTGAATCCCAGTAGTCTCTGGTTGGCCATACTCCCTGAGTATGACAGTCTATGGCATCATTGTCGGGGGTTCCCAGTAGCCCAGGTCCTGGCTGAAGATGCAAAGCTGGGTCCCTGGACCAAATCAGCTGGAGCACCTGGAGCCTGGGCCTGTTTATCTGTCCCTCCACTTGGGCTTCGCATTCTTATCTGGGAGGCGGGGGTGCTGAATAATTAAATGGCATCATTTAGGCTCGGCCTGCAGGCTGCTAGGCACCCAGTGTGCTTCGCAAGAGTGGCTCTGGAATGCAAGGGGCTTGGAGCCAGTCGCAGCCTGGAATTCCCTTGCAGCAATCATGCAAGGTACAATAACTGTCAGGAAGCAGCGCCCACAATAGCCCTTTATCATGTCACCTCCCGTCTCTGCTAGGGAGGCCTATTTATAACAGGGGAGATTCCTCTGCAGTGATGCACCTGGCTCCTCTGCCCGGGGGACCTCATCCTCGCCACCTGCCTCACCTGTCTTGGCCTGGCTTCCCTGTTACTTGTCTCTCACCTCAGCTGGCCCAGCCTGTGGGTGCCCTCAGCCAGCAGGAGAAGACTTGGCCAAGGGAAGAGTCAGACAGAGGCCAGGGATCAGGAGAGGAGGGTAAGGGGAAACTGAGGCCTGGTTTGAAGCCCAGCAAGACCTTATATGGATGTACTGGGAGAGCTGGTGTGAACTTGAAGTGCAGTGACTTCCGAGTCACTTCCTGACTCACAGCTCCACTGGGGTGTCCAGTCAGCACATGGAGACACAGGGTACGAGGTCCACCCCGGAGTTCCCAACTCACACACAGATGACAGTGCGGTCTCGGGTTACCCTCAGCAATGCATAAGGTCTGTTGCAGGCTATGTGCACAAGGCCTGCTGGACAGCATCTCCCTCCTAGCAGACAGGGGCCTTGCATCAGGATGGCCAGAGAAGAGGGCTCTGTGGAGCCTCAGGCTGGGCTGCCCACGGGAAACCACAGGGTGCTTGCTGATGCCCCACTTGGCCAGCCAACCTCCCACAGCCCATAGAACACCTTGAACTTCTCTTTCCTTCCTTCCTTCCTTCCTTCCTTCCTTCCTTCCTTCCTTCCTTCCTTCCTTCCTTTCTCTTTCTTTTTAAAAGCATCTTTACAAAACTGTACAGTGGATGCTCCAGTTACACTCAGCCTAACATATGAACAACTTGGGTCATGACCAGAATTATACTTTTAACTTATGACCCAAGTCTTGAGTTACGACCTGAGTGCCAGCCACATGTTCTCAGATGTAGATGTAATGCTTAAAGAGTTCTGGAAGGAAGACTACCACATCCCTTCCTGTATGGGACTAATTCAGAAGTCCTGGGCCAATGTCCCTCTGAGTACAGTGAGATCTATTTGTGTATAAGAGGGAGACACAGGAGGGCTGTGTAGAGAAGCCCCAGCCTTCAGGTGACGACTTGAGTTACAACCAGCCCTTGGGAATGAGTTGGACCCTAAGACAGGCTCCATTGTATTTAAACAGTTTGGTGACTTTAACGTGACATCATCTCAAGAGTCCCTGATACTGCACTAGAGGATTTGGGGGTGTTGCTCAAATGTAATCTACCATGCTAGGGGCTGCATAAGCAGACGTGGGACAGTCCCCTCCCCAGCAGTCTCTTGAGCTGGTTGGGCTGGTGAAGACAGCAGATGCTTGAATTCCACATGTTCTTTGTCTTATCAGAAAAATGTGGACAAAAGTACACTAATATTTGTCAGGCACCTACTCAACATTTCTCAGCGATTAGCCCATTTGCATCTCTTAGTGACCCGGATAAAGATGTAGTAACCATAGGTAGTGACAGCTAAGTGCTTCCTGCTGGCACAACTCTGCTTTGAGCACTTAATACAAATTTACCCCCTTAGTCCCCTAACCCACCTCAGGGTGGATACTGCAGAGATCTTCACTTTACTGGGGAGGCAATGGAGACACGGAAATGTTAAGCGTGACACACTGTGACACAGTTTGTGGGTGGCGCGACTGGAGTTTGGCCCCAGGCATCTGGCTCAGTCTAAGCTCCCAATCCTTTTGCATCATCCTTTTCCAGGGCCAAGTTGGGATTTGAATCCAGATCGATTTATTTATGTATTTATTTTATTTGGTACAGGGTCTCACTATGTAACTCGGACTCATGTAATCCTCTTGATTTCAGCCTCCCCAGTGCTGGGATTACAAGTGTGTGTCAACACACCTGATCTTGGTGGCCGGCTCAGTGTGCCGGGGGGGTGGGGGGGGGGCACAATGAGGTGTGTGGTGCCAAGGAATTGAATGGATCCAGATCTTTCTGAGGTGGAAGACTATGTTTCCTGTCTTCTCATGCTACCTCTCAGCCAAAGAAGCTCAGTCCTCCCAATTCCCCCACACATCTGAGGGGAATGAATACCAGCTGAGAACAACTCAGAACTTGAGGCTTCTGCTACAAGAAAGAAGAGGTGAGGGGCTGGGGAGATGGCTCAGTGGAATAAGCACTTCTCTGGCAAGTGCAAGGGCCTGAGTTCAATCCCCAGTTCTGCCAAAAACAAAAGGAGAGGTGTAAAGGAGCTGGTGGAGGAGGCTGACTTGGTGGGAGGGGCTCCTGGCCCGTGCTGCCCTTGGGTCTGGAGCAGGATCCCTACTTTTGCTCTAATGGTAAACTTAGAGGCACCCAGAAAGATCAAGTGGGCCAGAGTAAAAAAAAAAAAAAAAAAAAAGGCTGGGCAGAGTGGATGCAGAGAAGGAGGAGTAGCCACCCTACGGACCCCCCACAGGCCAAGCACAAAGTCACAATCCACTAAGACAGCTCTGCCTCGCCGCCTCCTACATCAGTAGAAACTCTCCTGCAGGTGTCTCTCTCCTAACAAGCCCAGAGATAGGGCGTGGTGCTGTCTCATGTACTGGCTCTGAGCCTGGCTATCCATCCATGCTTGTGGAAGAAATCAGTGAAACTCAGAGTATTTACTGGGCAGAAGCCATTCTCCTCATTTGAGGGCCATCAGTCTGACCTGCTGTCATTGCATGGAGACACTTCCAGTCCTCCTGAGGAAACCTGACAGCCCTTGTCACTGGACACACCGCTGCTCAGTGGCCAGTGGCCAGTGGGCAAGGCTAACCTGGCCGGTGGCCCCAGGGCCTTGGGACTGAAAGCCAAGCAGCTGGGCACTGCTTTCTGTTCACTGTCTTGGCAGCTCCCTCCCAAGCTTCCAGCTCATCTGGTGGCCCCTTGGCTGGCTCCCTGCTCCCCAGCATCCGGGCTATTACACTAAAGTCCAATGTCTACCCAGGGATGGGGCTGGGTAAAGAGAGAAAGTCACCATGTTGGATGTGTTACTCATGAGCCATCCTGTGAGTGAGAAGGGACTGCTCAGAAGTGCCACTGCAGAATCACCAGTCATCAGTGAGCCAGGGCTTGGGGTGATTCTCTAAAGGGCCAGGAGTGCAAAGGGAAGCTAGAGGATGGAGTAGGAAGACTGGCATGCAGAGAAAGGGCAGAAAGGAACGCAAACACCGGAAGGAAGTTAGCGTCCTGATACAGGACACTCATGTAAGGAGGGTCTCGAGAATTACAAGATGGGGGTCAGTTATGGAGTTGTAAATGCCAGGTCTTGATACCACAGGAAATAGGGTGAGATGAGGGGACTTGTGGTTTCAGTAACAGGAGCACAACAGTGATTCAAACAAATTATTGCCTGATGGATTAGTGCCTCATACTTAATAGGTGAAAAAGAAAGCGAATGAATGATTGACACATTCATTTAAGCTCTTTGGGATGTGAGTAAAATAACACTAACCATCCTGGCACGGCAGGGCATGCCTGTCTTTCCAGCTGTCTGGGAAGCTGAGTCAGGAGGATGGAAAGCTCCAGTTACACAGACCTAGCAATTTAATGACTTGTTGAGACTCTGTCTCAAAATTTAAAAATATATGGGAGGCAGTGGTGATGATTTAGCTCAATGCAAAGGCCCTGGGTTCAATCTTCAGTTCTGCAAAAATAAAACAAAAGCAAAAATTCCCATGAAACTCCTGTATGTAAACAATAAGTGAGCTGAGACAGGAAGAGGAGAGATTGGTAGGAATCAGGGTGCTACTACCAAAGCAGAGTGGAGACCCAGAGGACAGGTAGGGATGCTGGGCCTGTGTGGTGGTGGCTGGATGGCAGAGCTGTCATGACACATCACTGGACACATTGCTGGGCCATGAGTATTTTCCTGTCACTTCTGTCAACAAAACCCAAAGGACCTGAGACGAGTCTGACTCAGATGGTGGAGGGAAGACTCTCAGTGTCTTGGCAACAGGCCTGAGAAGAATGGAGATGTGTTTGTTTTGCTTGGTTTTTCCCAGGGTGAAGAGGGGATTTGACAGGTGTGTTTTGGCTGTATTTCTTCCCAGACTCTCAAGTGTGGACGCTAAAGAAGCAGTTGGATAGAAGGATTCAGGGCTCAAGGGCAAGGTCTGGAGATATCCTCTTGGGACCCTCAGCATATACAAACCAGGGGTCTGAATGTGATCATGTGGAGAGAGATGGAAGAGAGGAGAGACCCTAGGACCTGCCCCTGGCTGTACAACCAGTCAGAGGAGGAGTTCCCCAGATGGAGTTAAGGCCCCAGGGGAAGCCCAGCAGGAGGAAAGCCAGTGGGCAAGGAAGCCAGAGAGGAGGGTGTCAGCTAAGGAGGCAGTGGGCACTATGGCTAGGGGTTTGTGAACAAGGACATCATGGTGACACTGATCAGAGTGATCTCAGTGGATTGAAGGTGGAAGTCACACTGGGTGGCAGAGGTGTGGGAAAGGCAACAGCAGGTTCTAGCACCATTTAGAAACACTGCTGCGAGGGAAGACAGAGAAATGACAGAAGGACAAAGTTGGGGGACAAGGTGTTTGAGTGCACCTCCACAGGCTGGAAAGGGCTGGACTGCGTCTTTCTGTGCTGAGGAAGCATCCTGTAGGGAGGCAGAGGCCAAGAGGAGCACAGGAAGGGTCAGAGGGCTGGGCAGCAGGTGCCACACAAGGGTGATGTGTACATAGTGAGTGTGGACAGCTTTCCCAGGATGGGGAAGATAGGTAGGCCAAGCTGAGGGAAAAATCCCTGGCTGGCTTCAGAAGTTCCCACGTGGAGTAGAAGGCGAGGGCTTTCTGAGGCTGGGACGTGGGATGGATGAGAGCACAGAATTGTGCAGAGAATAGAGAAACCGCCTCTAGGAGGACCGAGTCAGAGGCTGAGCCATGCTGGGATCCCCGAAGGCTTGCTCAGGGAAACCAGTCAACCTGGTTGGCAGAGTTTCACTGGTAAAACCAACACATGCAGAATACAAATAGGAGGGGACCACCTGAGGCTGGGTCCAGTCAGGGAAGAGAAGGCCATCACTGTGGAGGAGGGCCTGAAGAGAAGGGCAAGGAAGTGGATGGCGGCAGTAAGGACATCGAGTAGGGCAGCTGAAGGACAATGTGCGGTGGCCACAGAGCAAGGCTGGAGATCCGGGGGCCGGAAGATCGAGTGGAGCAGGGTGGGGGAGGGGAGGCAGAGGTCTTGGTGGAGAGGCAGTCAGGCCCTGATTGGCCACGGGGGAGGAGGTCATCGCATGGGGGACATGAAGACAAGGGCTGGTACTCAACTCGCCTGTGAAGGAGGGCTGTAGGGAAGAGCACAGCACAGAAGCAGCAGTGTCTTCTCTGAAACCGACACCGGTGCCCTTCTCTTTGCTGGGGAGACATTTTAAGAAACAGGAAGCTCCAGGAAGGATGGCTCCAGGTGAGGGAAGACTTAGAGAGGAGGGTGAAGAGTTCTAGAGAGCCCAGTGGGAGGATCTTGGCAGGGTGGGAACTGGGCGGCCAGTGAGATTAAGGAATGAATGAAGGGATGAATGTGTGAGTCGAGGAGTGCATGAATGGGTGAGCGATGCTGAGCTGGTTAACTGGGAAAAGGAAAGGTCAGGGGTGTCATATGGAGCACATTCTTCACTATTGTTCATTGTGGGTAATGCTGGTGGGAGCGGGCAGGTGGGTGGAAGGCCCTGGCGTGATGTGCTCCTCCAGTGAGCACCTCAGTTCTCGGTAGCCCCATTTTGAGTCTCACAGAATCTATTTCCTCAAGCCGTTTGTATCCCTATTTATATAAGTGACTAATCCTTTCATGGGCAGAGCCAAGCTCTCTGTCAGTGACATAGAGATACTGAGACAAATTGCTCATGGACATTCCAGAAGCGATGAGTATCTACAAATCATTGAAACAGCCTCGATATGTAAACAGTATCGTTCACTTGCCTGGCCCTTATCTAAGATTAGACCCGAGAGGAGGGTAATTCCAGGCCAGTTATCCCCTTCATGCTGGCCTACAGCCCTGTGGCTGTGTCAGCCAGATTCCCCAGGCCACCAGGGCCACAGCAAAGATGCTCAGCTGGGCAAGGGCAGACGTATAGGCTGTGTTTTAAAGGTGGAGAATCCAGTGTCATTCTTCCAGGTTTGCTGCATCTTGCCAGTAGATAACCGTCACTTTGCAAGGAAACGGCTCTTGATTTTATTTGGTAGGTATCTTTGCTCTATCCTTCTGAGCACTACTTGCCCCAATAAACCTTGCAGAAAGGCCCTGCCCGAGTGTGGAGAACCGCAAGCTGTCAAATCAAGCTCCCCGAAGCCTTCGCCCAGGAAGAGACAAAGCTGACAAGGCTGATGTCGAGTGTTTCCTAGTCCTCAAGTCAACAAACAAATCTATCAGCACAGGCTGGAATGAGCTGACATTCAGGACTAAGCTGCCTTGATGACTCTGAATTCAGAAAGGGAGGTAAAAACAGAGGAGTTTTGCACAGACAGAAGTCTGTGGTCTGTTTCAAAAATCAATAAATGTGCTGTTTGAATGAGTCATCCCTTCCCAATCTGGGTTCCTGGTGTCAGATCCCAGCTCCAGAAGAAGCTCAGAGTTCTTAGGTAACAGTGAAAAGTATTTCTGAAACCCAAGATTTTGGATCTAGCCTGACTGGTTGAATGACGGTGGGCCATCCCAGTAATACTTGTCAATGCAGGTGGTTGTCCCTGGCAACAGAAAAGCAGAGGCTTGGCAGGTCTCCAGCAGCCCCAGCCTCCTTCTCCCTGACACGGTCCCGACAGAGCCAGCAGGGTCTGGGACTCCACGGCCTTCTCTTCACAGTCACCAGCAGATCCCTGGGTTTGGTGACTGTGCCCAGATTATTGCTGCTAAGTAAATGTTTCTGTTGGCCCCTGGAAAAAGTCATTTGCCCAGAGATAAGGCCAAAGCATTCTTAAAACCAATCATCGGAATTGGCTTCCAGGATTATGCATGCAGAGTCAACCACAGAGAAAATCCTTAATTTGGGTCCTTTGAGAGTAGGGTGTATTTGGTTTGTGAAAACAAAGCCATTGACAACGAAGTCAGAAGTGAAGCCTGATTCTAATCTGTGGATTCAGAAAGTTTTGAGCAATTTGTGGAACTAATCCTGAAGATATCTTCAAACATTGCATTTGATTAATTCATTAGTTACTGAGAGAGGGCAAATACAAAGAAAGTAAGCCATTGCTACCAGATACACCTGGGTTAAAATTCCACGTCTGACGTTCATTAGCTGTGCGACTTTGACTAAGTTGCTTAACTTGTCGGGGCCACTTTGAATGATCGTTCCTAAGGGAAAACTGTGAGCCTCACCAGGCTGTTGCACACCTTTTACTTTGCGCCTCTGAGTTGACACTCTCTCCCTACTGGGTCTTTGGCTGTGTTCTGAATAAACTTTTCTTCTCTTGTTTCTCCTTCTTGTACTTGATTGTATGTACTGATCTCTGAAAAAAATGTATAATGTCCGAGGCTTTTGCCAATCTCTGGGATGTGAACGCTTCCACCATGGGTGAGTTTAAATTATGAACATTTAGAGAGTGAGAACCTTCTGAGCACTGCCCAGATCAGACACCGATAACAGACCCTCAGCAGGCTGTTCGATCCCCGATGTAGAGGCCAGTTGATATCTCTCTGTGGAGAACGCCACACAGAAAATGAAATTAAATCCAGGGATCCAATCAGATGTTGAGAATGTGGATACAGAATAATGTACAAGAAGAGAACTAAAAGATTTGTGGTTTTGATGCTCAGTCAGAAAAGTGCCTTCGCTGGTACCAGGATTTGCCCCTTCCGGAGTCTCATTGTTGTACCGCTTTGGATTTGTCGTGCTTAGGAATACAACTATATACACGAGGTCATTTTCAAAACCAGATTGTATTTAGTTATCTAAATACACTTTCCATAAAGAAACTTTTGTTCAGTTATATGACTTACAATTTAATTTTATCATGTATGTAATGTGATAACAGTAAAGGTTAAAATTGTTTGCTCCCCAAAAACAATAATTACGAACATTTAGCAAGAGGCTCCCAAAGTTCCAACTCAGATAACACTTGGCTGTCGTGGGTAGAAAGAGCTGGCCCCTCCCACCCCTCTTTCTCTGCTTTACCTCCTTCCCAGGAGCACTGGCTGTGGTCTGATAGAACTTGCACCAATGGCCTCCGTCCTTTACATTTCAATGGATTCCAAAAATAGCTTTCATCTCCCATCAGTCCCTGGCTGGCAATTGTGCTGGAATTCAGGTGTCCTGTTGGCTGTCCCACATCTTCCTCAACCTACCTGGCTTCTCACCAGCAGAATCTCCAGAGAAGACAGAGAGCTCTTTGTGCTTTGCAGGGCTGTGCCAATTTGCAGCTGGGTTTCCGCATTCTCAGAAGTGCAGCCTGCGCCATTCTCCCCAGCAAGCCCGCCTCACCTCCTTGCTTTGCTACCTCCAGCAAGGCCAGGGCGAGCTCTGGAGACCCGGGAAGGGTGGGATCTAGGCTGAGGCACAGGTCAGAGAGACCTTCTCAAAACGAGGTGGCAGCCTTGTCCACAGACCACGGCCTGGGCTAGGATCTGGACAGCTGTGGAAGGAGTCCGTGGCTCCCGAACACTGGTGCAACAGGCTCGTCTTATCTTCGGTTTTGCTTTCTGCGCTTCCAATTATCTTGGGTCAGCCATGGTCCAAAAGTGTAAAATGGAAAATTTCAAAAGTGAATAACTCATACATTTTAGACAACTTTTACTAGAGCGGATTTTTATTATTGTTCTGTACCATTAGTATTGTTAGCAACCTCTTACTAGGCCTAATTTATAAACATTTACAGCAGGGATGTACAAGGGGTGATGGAAAGACTCGGAGAACACTTAAAAAGAAACTCATTGTAGTAAAAGACACATTGCCCGGAACAATAGGATAAGAGTGCTTTGAGGGAGATTAATGGCAACTTGACTCTTACTGTAACGTTTTTAAAATATGAAGTCACTAAAATTTAAAATTGAAAGGCCTAGCTAAATAGCTCAGAGGATTAAAGCACCTGCAAGCATGTGCAGGGGCTGTGAGTTCAATCCCCTGGCCTGCTGTGTCGGCCCTGTCCCTGGGGTGAGCTGAGGCAGCGATTGAGGCTGGGCATGGTGGCACTGCCTGTAATCCCAGCTCTTGGGAGGCTGTAAACAGGCAGATCACTACAAATCCAATCTAGTACTGAGACCCTGAACACCCTGTAGACCCTTCCCTAAAATATAGAAAATAAATAAATAAAATTAAATATTCATTTTCTGATCATTTTCATATGTGTGTGGAAAAAAAGCATACATAGAGGGTTCCATGCTATTGGCCTCAGGCTAACACTTGTCAGGAATTTACTGGGTTCACTGTTTATTTAATGTTTTCCCCCTAACCATATGTAAGGGTGGAATTACCATATTTGTTTTGCAAGTGAACTTGGGGTGTACCATGTTCCCAGGGTTGATAAGGCAGTAGGAAAATGGTTGACATTCACAGTTCTTGGCAGGAGAATAAATTAGTATAATCCATGAAAAAGACAGCTTTGCCATGCTTACTTAGCTTCAAAAGCTTAGAAATATTTCATATCCCTCTAGGAAAAAAATCTCTTCATGGTGTTAGGAGAAGCTCACGTCTATAACAAATGCTGTAATCCCTACTCCTGCTTACAGAAAACAGAGGTTGGCGATTGTCTGTGAGCTGCGTGGCAAGAACTTTAAGGCCTGTTCGCCAAACAGTCCCCACAGCGAGGATGCGCCTCTGTGAGTGGGAGCGGCTACCGATGCGTGCGCACACGTGGGTGTGGCCACGCCGCAACGCAACCAGGCTTTCTGTTGGACGCCAAAACACTATTAACCGAGGATTGAACTCAGACCCTTGCGCTTGCCAGGGAAGTGCTTATTCTACTGAGCCATCTCCCCAGCCCCACAAAACAGTATTCTTAAAGATGCAAATGGTGTGTGATCCCAGCACTCTGCTGAGAGAATACCAAGTTTCAGTTCAGCCTGGCCAATGTAGCAATTTCATGAGAACTTGTCTTAGAATGAAGTTACAAAGGGGTGGAGATGAAGCTCAATGTGATGACCCTAGGTTCTGTCCCCAGTCACACACACACACACACACACACACACACACACACACACACACACACACACAATTTATTTTGAGCTGACACCAAAAACAGCCAGCAGAGTGTATGGTGTCTGCAGTCCACGCTGGCTGACCCCAAGCTTAAATCACTGGTCCCTTCTTTGCTCCCCAGCCCCGATGAACCTGGTGGCTCCTGGTCAGCCCTTCTCCAGGGGTGACCCAGGGATTCAGTGTCTGTCTGGTCCTCTCTTGGGGCACTATGCAGATTTGCAAGATGGCCTGGAGCTGGGACATGTCATTTTCCACACCTTCCCTGGGCCAGAAGCCAGATACGCAGCCACAGGGCTGGTGACCCAACACAGTGTGTTTAGGGATCAGCCACTAACATCTGATGCTCATGCATTTGCATCACCAGGCTGGGAGCTAGGCTAGCCCAGAAGACTTGGCAGTAGCAGCAGTATTTTCCCGTTTAATTTCATACCTATGATGTGTTAGAGGCAATGCTGGAATTATATTAACTTTGCAGAAAACCCTGTGAAAAAGGTGCTGTTACTCTCATCTTTTGCATGGGGATACTGAGCCCCCCAGGGACTCTTGGTCGCACAGCTGGGAGGTGGGGTAGCCACCAGGCTAGCTGCTTCAAGGCACTGTGGCTAGGTGCTTAGCAGTGCAAGTCTAATTCTGCTTTCCAGGGTGTCCCACGGCCCAGAGCCAGGTCTGTCCTGCAAAGCACACTGGCCCTGGGGCCTGTGAGAGAGCTTGTGCATCCCTTTCAGCCAGTCCATTCCAGAGTTCAAAGCTCTTCCTGGCTTCTGAGGACCTGCCCAGACAGCTCTCCCCTTGGGAGGAAGGCAAGGAAACAGGCCTGAGCACCCTGTCATTTCACAATGGAGATACCAAGTGCTTGACTTGCTGGGTCCACCCATGCTGCTGGGAGCAGGCTGGGGGAAGCCTCCTGCTCCCCACTGCTCCCAGTGCTGAGGAAGCCAGGAACTGCCTTTCCTGAGTTTCCCAATATCCTGAGACATCAGAGAGAAGCATATGGATGTGGGTAGGCTTGGGGGATTTGATTTACAAATTACTCTTAAATCTAGGTGCCAATGGGAAAAGCAGACCAGCCCATGAAGGTCTGAAGGATTTGGCTGAGTTAGGTCCCTCTGAGAACCTCAGTTTCCCCTTTTATCCACAAAAGAGAACCTGAGGGATGGTGATGTGTAAGCCTGGCAAAGGAGAAACCATGCCACTGATGAAATGTCGAGGTGACCTTGGCTTACACAAACTTGGCATACAGCCCTTGCCTGGCTGGCACTGGGAGATGGCTAATAGAGCCCTGCCTGGAGGGAGGGAGTCTGGGCTCCTGACTCAGCCACTATGCCAGCTAAAGGGACCAGAAGCTGGGGTTGAGCCTGTTTCGGGGGGCTCACACAATGGCTGGCAGGCCCTCCCCTAGGAAAGGAGTCCTCTGTTGGCAGGAGGTGTCACACTGGGCCTCCCTGGTACCTGCTCAGTGATAGACAGGGTTGGAATCCTGGATACACACCCATGTGAGAAGAACAATCTTCCCAGTGGGGCAGAACAGGGAAGGGATGGCGTTCCAGGGAGTCTGTCCTCATTAGCCCAGACCTGCAGGCGAGTGCTAGGCACCTGCCCCTCCTGCTCCTGGGACTCCATCCTGTTTATCTCCTCTTATGCACTTCGTCCCCACCGAGGGGTGGGGTGGGCTGCAGCAAGCATTTGCCACAGGTATGAGCAAATGCCAGCTGGGCTGGAGGAGCAGGCAGCCTGGAGGGCCCAGGCTCCTCTCCAGTCCCTGGGAGTGTCCTTGAGGTTTGGGGAACCATGTGCAAAGGCCCTGGGTTGTTCTTCCCAGCACTTCCACAGTTGAGCATTTTCTGATGGAGTAATAACTTTTGTGTTTTCCTCTTCTGCTCCTGGAGAATCAGATCTAGAAGCTCAGAGACTCCACTCACTTGGTTCTTTGTGAGCTGAGATGGGTAGGATGCTTGTTCCAGAAGACATTGGGTCCTCAGCCCAGGAGCCTAGAAGCAGAAAGACTCTTTGCACGTGAGATGAAAATAATCTTGCAGTTGAAGATTAGCTTGGATTAGTTACATGGGTCCTAAACCACACCCCAAATGTCCCTATAAATCAGAGGCAGAAGAACTCTGCCTCTGATGGGACTTTTAGACCAGCAGGCCTGAGCATGGAGTTTGGAGCAAGTAGAGTGACACGGCCACAGGGCACAGCATGCTGGGGCCCACCAGCAGCTGTAGGAGACAGAACGTGTTCTCAGAGCCTCGGAGAGGCAGGGCCCAGCCCGCACTTGACTTGGGCCCAGGATGCTGGTTTCTGACTTCTGGTCACCAGAACTGGGTAAAAATACTTCTCTGCTGGTGTAAGACCCCGGTTCTACAGCAATTTGATACAATAGCAACAGGAAATTAATGCAGCCCTTCCCTGTGCCTGGGGTGTAACAGACAGAGAATATTTGTTGGAAGAATAGACAAGTGCTCTCAACCAAGCAAGGATGTCAGCCAGTGTGGGCCTCCTGTTTGGCACTCCTGTCCCTGTGTCCCCGGTAGTTCTGTCACACACATGGCCACGGTAGGAACTGCTTTTGAAAGCCAACTCCTTTTGGAAAAGTGATGGCAGAGGCCATAGGCAGTTGGCCCCTGGCCTGGCCAAGTCTGCAGAAGCATTTTGTTTGGCTGGCATAGAATGATGTGTGTGCATAAATCAGATACCAGTATTTCAATACAATTTGGGAAATTTTACATAAAATCAAGATTTCCAGTTCCTGTTGAGAAATCAGGTAGTTTTTCAACCCTGGCTGCACCCACATAAGGCCCAGTGGCTGGGACCCGGAAGATGGCTGCTCCTGCAGCTCAGGCTAGGGCTTAGGTCAGATCACCAGGCTTCTCAGCTCCCCTTAGCATTTTTGCACCCCAGGGAGACAGAAGGGCACATTCCCTTAGTGTCACATTAAGGGCACAGCGCCCCCTGCCGGTTGGACAGCTGCCCAGTGCATCCTTTATGAAAGATTCTAAAGCACTAGGCATGATGGTGTGTACCTATAATCCCAGCACTCTGGAAGGCTGAGGCAGGAGGGTTGCAAACTCGAACTCAGCCTGGGTAACTTAGCAATTATGCAAAGGTTTTTCTCTAAATGAATAATTTTTAAGGGACAGAGGATATACGTCGATGAGAAGGTCCTGGACTCAATTCTCAGTATGACAACAAATAAATATTCTAAAGTGACCTGCTCAGGGGAACTCAGCTCCTTTGCAGCTTCCAACCAGGGGACTTGTCCCTAGAAATCATGGAGTCATTTCCTGGAGCAAGGGAGATCTTAGCAAACTCCTGGAACTGCCCAGGCATCCTCCCGCAGGCCTGCAGAGCCCAGGACCGCAGGCATGTTCATCTGCTTTCCCCAGCTCTCCTTGACCTGGCCCACAGCACTGACCCTAAAGGAAGCCAAAAGCACTAGCACAGGAAAGAAATGCAGCAGAAGCCCTTGGGGACCACCCAGGAAGAACTCAAGATGCTAGGGGCCGTGTGCCTGACGGCAGCCCTCAGCATTCACATGAGTGGGATGAGAGCCATCCTCGGGGGGGGGGGGTCTGGTGGCCCCGAGCCAGGCACAGCCAAAGCAGCCCAAAGGACCCATCTGGCAAAGAGAACTTTCAAGTGAGGCTCCCACGAAATGAGCTGTGTCCACAGCTGCTGGCTGAGGGGCTGCTTTAGCATTCCTTTCCCTGGGCTCCTGAAAAGGAAATTGGAAACACGTGTAAGCACCTTAGTGAGAGCAGTAAGCCCCTCAGAGGCCCTCTGCATTCGTGCTTGTTAGTCTGGCCAGCCTTTCTGAACAGGGTCTGGAGCGGAGAGGTTCCAGTGAACCGAACAACACGCCCAAGGAGCAGGAGGTGTGTCTCCCTGAGCACCTTGCTCAGCTTCTCCGAGCTTCCATGTTTCTCCTTGTAAACTGGGACTAACAGGGCCTCCAATGGATGCTGCAGGGTTGGACTGAGATGAAGAACTGCATGTGCTGGCTGTCACCAGGCAGTCGTGGACACTGCCACACTGGGTTCTTGTTTTAAGGCTGGGAAATTGCTTCCGAAGTGGGGCTTTCAACTCCCCCATTCAAGTGCTGCTTAAGTGCCGGAGCAGTCAGAATGGGGACAAATCAGCAACTCTGTCCCAGCTCCTTCTGTTGTCCCTAACAGCAACCCACTGACACGGACAACAAATACCAAAGTGTGTGACAGGGTGCATTTGTCCTAAGGACAGGTCACCAGGGGGTGGCTGGCTGGCTTTAGAAGACTTGCAACCAGGAGAGCAGAGGAGAACCCAGCAGGACCCATCTGTTTCTTCCCAGCTCCCCTCTGGAAGTGTGGCCCGAATACCCACATAGCTCTTGGCACCTGGACTCAGGCCTCCAGAGAAGGCTGATTGGAAACTTCCTTGCTGTTTCTTGTGTCTTCCATTAAGTTAGCTGCCCGGTCCATTAGGCAACTCCAAGCTCCAGCCCAAATCCCAAGGCCCAGCTGGAGTACAGCCTCACCCTCAGGCCTTGCAGTTCCCTGGAGGGTCCTGCTCAGGCCAATCCCCTTATGCCATGCTGCCACCCCCAGCCAACCTGCAAAATGCTACATTAGAAAAGGAGCCAGCCCACAAGCTGAATGTGCAGGTGCTCTCCATGGAGAGCTATGCAGGCCTCTGTGAAAGGCCAGGCCAGGAAGAGCTACGTGTATGCTGTGAAGGGGGCCCCTGCACCTCAAGGGGGTGGGGCTGGTGCATATTACAGAAAGAGAGGAGTGGCCCCGGTTTCTGTATTGTCTCAGAGCAAATCTATCTATCTCCTGGTGGCTTCTCTGGGGAACATGGTTTTGGAGAGAGCATTTACCCAGGAAGGGTGGACACCACAGAGATTCTTGTTCTTAATGCTGTTCCTGTTTGTTCCAGGGCTGGTGCAGCCCATAGGAGGCAGGAAATGGCCGTCCTGGGAGGGTTTGTCTCTATACCTTGGGGCTTGACTAATCCTGGCAGACTCCCCTTTGAGGGGACATCAGGCAGAAAGGTGGAGAATGAGACACTTTGCTGCCACCTATTGTAGGGGACATGGGCTGAGGGAAGGTTACCTGGAACTGGGCAGAAGTACAGAAAGAAGATCCAGTGTGAAGCCAGGCATCACACAAAAGGCAGCAGCATCAGCTCTTGATGTCATGCAGCACGGGCAGATGTTAGGATGGGGTGGGGACTGTGGATAGCGGAGTGTCTACCGATGTGGCCCTCACTCTCCACCAAGCATGGGATTTTCTTGGACGGTGCGGCAGAGCACAGACTGCTGGCCTCACTTTCAGAGCTTTCCATGCAATGGGTTTGGGCCTTCCCTTCCTTCTTTAGCTAAAAATTTTCATTGGCCAACAGTGGTCGGGCATGCTTTGAGGCATACATGGCTTACATATGCTCTCCTAGTCTCCCGTGTTGGAAACTTAACAGCTGAAGTCACGTATCAATGATGTTTGATCTGCGAGGCCTTTACCAGTACCCTGCTCTCAAGACAAGATGAGCCTATTCATGGATCAGAGGATTACTGAGGTTACGAAAGCAGAGGCTTCATTATAAAATGAGCTCTTTCTGGCACTCGTTCCCCTCTCATCGCACCATGCCCTTATCATGACATGACATGGCATGAAGATTCTTACCAGTGCTGATGACCAGCTCGAAGAACTATAAGCTAAGTCATTTCTATTCTTTATAAATTTCCTGGCCTCAGGCATTCAATTATGGCAACAGAAAATGGACCAAGACAGGATAGGATATAATGTTTTGCCATATACAGACCTTAGGGATTGAGCACACCAAACAAATGATGTATTTATCATGTCAGATACTTGTGTTCTTTCCAGTTAGGTTATTTAAAACCCATTCTTTTAGCAATTTTGAAATATATTATGCATGATTACTGACTGTGAGCACCACTATTTCCTGCTCCAACCTTGGCAATTCCCTTTTTACTCTCTAGTTTGGGTTTGGGTCTTTTAGAGTTCACAGTTTTACCAGTGGCTTAGGTGACATCGAGGCTGGGGCCAGGGCCCACACTTTGCAGGTTACTGCCATGTGAGATGGGGTCATGGAGTCTTTAACCCCCCCCCACGCCTTAGGGAATACATACAACCTGAAGGTCCCAAATCACCTGGTTGTTCAAGCAGAGTCAGAGGTGCTGGTTTTAATGTGAAAAGTCCTAACTTAAAAGAGGTAACTAAATTTTTAATAAACCAAACTTTATCAGGGACTAGATAGAATGCACCCTTTCATGCTGCTATGGTGTGTTTGTACACACACATGGGGGAAGGGGGACCCTGAACTCCTGACCACATTGCTCATGTTGATTCCTGACCATCACCACATGTCCCAGGGAGCAGGAACATTTGCCGTGCCTTTATGTTCCTCTGGCCCCTGCCCCTCACAGAACAAAGAAGACCAAGAGAGGAGAAGGAAAAGGCCACTCAATAAGGGTTGTCACAGCCTCCTAGGCCACTTGTAATTAAATGGTGGAGTGAAATACTTCAAGGACTGTCTTGGTTACTCTTCTCTCATTGCTTGGACAAATGCCCAGCAGTCAAAGTGAAGGAAGGAAAGGTTTACTTAGCTCACAGTCAGTGGAGATTTCAGGCCATCCTCAGCTGGCTCCAAGGAAGAGTGGCACACAGCAAAGAGCAACCATTCATGGAAGAGGCAAAGAAGAGCAAGAGCAAACAGGAGGAGTACCAACAACAATGGCTACAGAAAGCAAGCCCGTCTCCTTTAAGTTGCTAATCACCCCAGGCTGGGTGTAGCACTCACCCATAATTCTAGCCTTGGATCATGAATTAATCACAAACTCTAGAAGTCCACCCCATGACTGCATGAGGCTTTGAGGGGGGACAACTAGACACCAATCATAACAGAGACCTTGAGCTGGACCTAGCAGGAAGCTGGTGTGCTCAGCCATATGGGGGACTCAGAGACCTTTTCAGTAACAATATCTTTGATGAATGACAGGGAGATCAACTTTCAGGACCAGAGGACAGGAGAGGGTCTAAAGGCAAAATCAGTGTAGAACTATCTCTCTCCCCAGGCATGGGATTGCTGGGGGCTTGCACTTCTCAGGGTGCATCGAGCTTTGGGGCTAAGCTCTAAGTGAGGTTGCATGGGGAATCCTGGTGATTTGCCTAGCCATCCTTGTTCCAGCATCCCCCTAACCAACATCCCTTATCCTGCAACAGAACAACCACAAAGTAAGTTTGTTTTTTTTTTTGTCTTTTTGAGACAAGGTCTCACTATGCAGTTCAGGCTGGCCTTAAGCTCACTTTGTAGCTCAGGCTGGTCTCGAACTCACAACAATCCTCCTGCCTCAGCCTCCCGAGTGCTGGGATTACAGGCATGCGCCACCACGCCCGGCTACAAAGTAAGTTTTATTCTCACCATTGCCAAGACTTTTTGAGTTCTGTAGCTTAGTTTTCTGTTGAGTGACAGTCACCACCAGGGAAGAGAACACAGACAGATGGTGGTTTTAAGCTACCCTTTCTTCCCTGCTGTTATGAATTGGATCCTAAATGTCCATTAAAAGCTTATGTGTTGAGAGCGTGGGCCCTACCCATCATGCTGTTGGGCATGGTGGCTGTGAGAGGAGTCAGTGATTCTGGGTCCTGGAAGCCATGTTGGCACTCTAGTCCTTCTGTCTTCCTCTTTCACTTTCCAGTCATCAGGAAGTGAACTGCTTGCTCCCCCTCCTGTGTCCTCTGTGACTTGTACACTGCTGCAGTCCCTGAAGAAACAGAGTCAACTGGACACAGACTCAGCCTTCCAAAGTTGTGAGCTAAAATAAACCCTATTTTCAAGTTGATTATTTCAGGTATTTTGTAACAGAAACAGCTGACTGACACACCCATTGCACATATTCCGGCTGACATAATATCAGGGACATCCTATTGCCTGAACTGAATGAAGATCAAAACCTATCAAACCAGCTTGAACGAGATCAATCATTTGATGTTTTACAAAGCAGCTTAATTGTGAACTCCCCAATTCAAGGTTATTTTTAATTTGGCTCATTTGTCTTTTAGGATACCTTACTTTTCTTTTCTTTCCTTTTTTTTTTTTTTTTTTTTTTTTTTTTTTTTTTTTTTTTTTTTTTTTTTTTTTTTTTTTTTTTTTTTTTTTTTTTTTTTTTTTTTTTGTATTTTAGGGAAGGGTATACAGGGTGTTCAGGGTCTCACTACTAGATCAGACTCAGTGATTCGCTTGTTTACAGCCTCCTAAGGGTTGGGCACATGCCACCACACTCAGTCTCATTTGCCATCTCAGTGCATCCCAGGGGCGGGGCCAGCATGGCAGGTCTGGGGATCAAACCCCCAGCCTCTGAGCTTGCTTGCGGGTGCTTTAATCTGCTGAACTATTTGGCCGGCCCTAACTTTCTGACACTTCAGATGGTCACAGCAATCAAATTAAGATATTCCTAAGCTTCATGATTATTTTCTCATATTAACTCATGTTTGAGTAAAGAAATAGAAAGAACCTTTCATTCTTAAACAAGTCAATGAGCAAATTGTTGGTGGTGGAAAGTTCACTCTGCCTGCACTGTATTCTGTGCCCAGTGGTTAGCTTTTCCTCATATGCACACCATCAAAAGGTATGCAATGAACTGATAAAAGATTTGTTCTAGATGTTTTCTTGAGATTGCAGAGGATGATCTCTGGGAACCAGAAAAAAAATATGTTTTGAAACATTAAAAGCCTTGTGGCCATGAGAGACTTTTATCAGAAGTCTTTCTTGCAGTCTGTGCCCCTGCTAGCTGGAGGGCTTGAGGGTTAGTGGAAGCTGTGCTCAGCACATAGCCTGTTAAGAGGACGTCGCTGTGAGACAGGGAAGGTCACACTTCAGCAAGTAACATCAGAGAATGCTGTGTCAGAATTCTCTAGAAAGACAGAGTAATAGGAGGTGGTAGATGGATGTGTGGATATCTGTCTATCTCTATCTATCTATCTATCTATCTATCCATCTATCGTCTATCTATCTATCATCTATCTATAATCCATCTATTTTAAAGAATTGACTCATGTGATTAGGGGAGCTGGCAAGTTCAGAATCTGCAGGGTAGGCAAGCAGCCTAGAGACCCAGGAAAGGGTTGATTCATTAAACCCAAAGATCTTACCTAGCAAAATTTCCTTTTTCCAGGAAAAATCTTTTAAAGCCTTCAGTGTATTGAGAAGGCTCCATCCACACACTGGAGAGTGACATGCTTTTCTCAGAGCCTACTGATTTAAATGCTTTTTGTTGTTGTTGTTGTCATTGTTTTTTGTCTTTTTGAGACAGGGTCTCACTATGCAGTTCAGGCTGGCCTTAAGCTCACTTTGTAGCTCAGGCTAGTCTCGAACTCACAACAATCCTCCTGCCTCAGCCTCCCGAGTGCTGGGATTACAGGCCTGAGCCACCATGCCCGGATCTTAAATGTTAATCTATCTGAAGAATAAGTATGCCTTCGAAGAACCATCTGGAATAATGTATGACCACATGGCCTAGCAAATTAACATACGAAAATAAGTATCCCAGGGCAGAGGAGTTACATCTGCCTAGTAAATGCAGGGGCCTGGGTTCCAGACTCGGCACAACATGTCATGTCAGCCCCACCCCAGGTGCTCTGAGCCAGCCACCAAAACCGGGCAGGGTGGCATATGCCTGTAATCCCAGCGCTGAGACAGAAGGATCACTGAGTTCAACCTGCATAGTGAGACCCTGTATCAAATACATAAAATTAAAAAATAATAATAATTAATTAATTAAATGTCCCAGATGTGTCTGCTAAATTGAAGTGACTACTTCATTGGCTTTTCAATCTACCCAGAGGATTAGTAAGACACCCTTCTAGGTGTATTGGGGTAGGTATGGAGCTGCGGCCTTGGGGTCTATATGTGGACCCTCTGAGACTTGTCTGTGTTGCCTTCCTGCTTTGCTGCTTGCCCAACATATGGTGAATAGTTTTGTCACCATGTCCTAGCTTAGAGCCCGCTGGCCATGGACTGAGTCTACGTAGAATGCAAGGCCCATTACACCTGACCTCTTCTAGGTTATGGATACAGGGTATTGTGTACCAGTAACAGAAAATCTGATGACACACCAGGCATTGCCTGCATAACACTCAAAGAAGAGGCTTCCAGAAACAGCTGAGGACACAGCTGGGCTGTCTGGTGGTTTGAGGGGGATGTTTTGCCAGAGTACTGAAGGGTGGTTCTCAACTATGTTCTTGAAATGCCAGCCCTCAGGCTGCACTGTCCAAATTCTATGTCTGTGTGCTAGATTCTGGCCACAGTTCTTTGCTCCAGGAGTAGCGCCACCTTGCTAAAATGTCCACAAATGATTGCCAACACCTCAGCAACACATGGACCAATTACATCAGAGCTCCCAGGCAAATAAGACTATGGGACTTGTCTGTCTGATGCCTGGATATATGTTTACCACTGAAGCAGAGATTCTAGGCAAGGTGCAGATCTTCTTGCCAGGGAATGGTCACCTAGTCTTAGAAATGAAAGACGTGTCTGCCACAGCAGCCTGGTGGCAATGTCCAGAGTGCTTATCTTTCGGTTTAAAGGCGTATGTCCACCTTTGAGATCCTTCTGGGGGTTATGACTGGGATTTGCTATGAGGGTTGGTATCTACTAAGATGCGACCTGGCACACCCTTAACCTCCCCTTTCAGTAGTTGCCATCAGTTCTATAACTTCTTATGGTGCGATGTCATACTCCGCAGGATCAGCTAATGTTCTGTTGGGTTGTCTTTCCTCAGTATGTGTTTCCTCCAGACTATCCTCTGCTGCCACTATTTGTTGGTCTCCACTACTTCAGGAAAGGCACCACAGGTCCTTGAGAATAGAAGAAACCCAGGTTCACCGTGGAGCATGAAAAGTCTTAGTTACTTTTCTCATTGCTGAGAGAAAAATACCATGGACTAAAACCTGTACGAACCATGAAATAAATAAAAGAGCAAGATTTATTTAGCTCATGGTTTGTATGAGTTTTAGTCCATGGTTGGATAGCTCCAAGACAGAGTGGCGTATGGCAAAAGGTAGCCATTCATGATGGCAGAAGACAGGACAAACTTCTTTCTGTCCCTTCTATTATATCCAATCTACTGGGATTAGAGTGCTGCTAATTCCATTAGTAGACTGGTCAAACAACCCCCTGTAAAGTGCAGCACCTTTCATTCCAGCATTGTGCTACAAATCAATCATGCAGTGTAGATTCACCTCTGAAAATCTCCAGTGACAACACAAGGCTTTGGCAAGACAGTGAGACACAAGCTGTAACAGCAGTTGAGACCCCGGCTTGAAGGGCAGGCACAAGCAGGCAATGGTCAGGGCCAGCTCTCCTCAGCCTCCAGACTAAGCCAAGCTACTATGGGAGGGAGGGAACAGGATGGCCAGAGGGGAAAGCAACAGTCTCTGATCTAGGTCTGTGAGAAGGGAATAAAGAGCAGGTAGTGGTAAGGCCCTGACCTTGGTGGGAACCCAGCCTCTGAATGAATAAAGCCCAAAGAGGCACTGCACTTGAAGAGAAGTTTTTCCTGCCAGGACAGGGAGCAGGGCAAAACAGCAGCTTACATCAGAGTTTCCCTGAATCTTTCTGCTAAGTTCCTAGAGCCCCAGGAAGACATTTTGAAATACTCAAGTATCCTGGCTAATTTGCTATTGCATACTTACAACAGTACTAGACACACTATAAGACATGACCCCTATTAGTTCTTGAGAGATTCTGCATAAAGGGAAATGTGTTTGTCCCAGAAGTGGAGGTGGGAGTCTGCAGATGACTTTTAACTTTCTCTGCAGGGAGCTCCTTTTTGTTCTTCTGTGGGTATGATGAAGCTATATGAAGCTTAAAGACAGTTCACAAACACTCATAAGGACAGCTACTTCTGTCAGCCTCAGACACCCTTGGGCAATATTTCTTGGATCTCAATGGATTTGAATAGAAGCCCTGCCTATGAGTTCAGTCAGAGAGAGTCTGCAGTGGATGGGTAGGTGGGGTGCTAGGCAAATCACATCTCATGCCACCTCTAGGAGCAAAGCCCATTGCCCGGGTCATAGAGCTTGTCTCATGGGAATGTATGCTTGTTGCATGAGTTGGTGCAGCCTAGAGACCTTACAAAAGCCTGGGGGCACAGATGGTATTCCTGAGGAATGTGGAAGCCAAAGACAATCAATATTTCCTCTTTAGGTGGGTTAGTGTGGAATTCTTCCCCAGGACAGGCTTTCTCTCAACTGAGAAGTAACAGCTTCCTTCAGCTCTTTTGCTAGAAAGTTCCACTCATTCTGGGTAGAGTCATGTGTGAGAACAAATTACAGGATTCATCAGCCACAGATTTTACCAGCTCTTGGTCTATTCCCACAGCCAACAGGAAGAGAAAATGGAAGAGTTCTAGCAGGTGGCAGCAAAAGGCAACAGGAAAGCCAGGAGGCTCAGAGGGAAACACCTGCTCAGAATTCTTCTTCCACTGGTTACAACCACAAGCACTTTCTCAGGCTGGATCTCAGTGACCTGGTCTGTGAAGTGGGTGTGCTGTGAAAGGCACTGTCCATGGTGCTATGGGGTGTACAATTACAGAAAGAAGGTTCCTAGCCCAAGGGAGTCTCTCTTCATTAAATCCTAGGACTCTAAAGGAACATAGGAGTTTGTGTTCATTAATATTTTCTTGTTTTAGCCTGGTTTACTTCTTGAGTTCGACCAAGTGTTAACTTAGCAGCTATTGTGTTTGAGATGTCATCAGAATGCTGTGAGCTGAACATAATGGGAGATTCTGATCAGAACTCAGAAGACCACAATGCTGAGAGTGAAGCAATTGGTAGAGATCCTAGCATAGGAAGTGTCACTGGGAATGGAGCCTGCTCTGGCATTTGGGTGCCAGCCCATGTATGTCATGTTTTGGCATAAAACTTGTCTTCATTTTACTCAGATTCAGAGACATTGCAAGAGACTGACATGAGGGCAGAGAACCAAGTAGTCTTGCAGAAAAAATTTCAAGGCAGTGTAGCGTTGAGGCAGTGGCATGGCTACTGTTGGAGGATTTCTCCAGCTGTACTTTGAGAATCAAGAGCAATGACCAAACAGAATGATTTGAAAAGTTTTGAGTATGACCAGAAAAAAATCCATGGTAAAGTTGTGGCCTGCCAAGGGGGAGCAGAGAAAAACTTGGTTATTGAGAAGCCAACTACTTTGGCATGGGACTCTACATTCAGCTCCAGACCTTTATCTTTGGACTGGGTTCTTCAGCTCTCCAGGGCATCAGTGGCCTTCTGAACTCCTCCACACCACACTCTGCAGGTAGCTATTGTAAGCCTACCTCTACCTTGTAAATCCACATATATAGATATATATTAAATCTGTTTCTCCCATGAGCACTGACTGATACAGGGGCAAAAAACAAAAACCATTGGAAGCGAGGGAGCTTCCTTAGTGAATGGTGCTAGACCTGTATTTCTCACCATGTAGTAAACTCAAAATGGATCAGAGATCTAAATGTTCAAGCAGAAATACAATCTGCTGGAAGATAAGACAGGTAAAACTTGAAATGGATACAGGCAAGGGATTTTTGAACAGAACCATAATTGCACAAGAAATACTACCAAGACTCAACAAGCTGTCTCCTCTCTTCCTTAGATTCCCTTTGATCCTATAAAATTGAAAGTCTTCTTCAAGGCAAAAGAAATAGCCAACAAGTGAAGAGACATTTAGAGAATAGGGAATAACTTCCAGCCACTCCTCAAGCAGGAGGCTAATATTTAGTGTACTGTATTAAAAATAACTAAAAAATCAGATCTGTTCAAAATGTGCACAACGGAAATGAATAGACCTTTAAGAGGTACTACCAATGGCTAATAAATATATCAAACAATGTTCAGTATCTCTGGTTATTAGAGAAATGCAAATTGAAAGAACACCAAGAATCCACTTTACTTCAGTAAGCTTGGCCATTATCAAGAACATGAAAAACAACAAATGCTGGCCAGGTTGTGGGGATAAAGAAATCCTTTATTGAGAAAGTAAACTAGTACAACCATTTTGGAAATCAGTATGGATAGTCCTGAAAAATCTAAAACTAGAAATTGCATTTGGTCCAGGTAGCCCCTTTCTAGATATCTTCCCCAAAGAGTTAAGGATGTCATGTGTCTCCTTTTATCACTGGTATCTCATTTATATATAAATGTACATAGCACAGATAGATAAAATCTCATCCATAATTGTTACTACAATTTTGGAAAATATGTTTATGAATAAAACAAATTAAAGTTTTTAGTTTACCTTACCTTATTCCTTCTCTGATGTTCTTATTTTTATTGGATCTAAGCTTCTGATTAATATTGCTTTCTTTCTCCACATAGAATTTCTTGTAATATTTCTTGCAAGGAAAGTCTGTCGATAATCCATTTCCACAGTTTTGCAGGGCTTGCAATTCTAGGTTATTTATTTTTTTCCTTCTCAAGACTTTAAATAGTTTACTTTGCTCCCTTGGCTTTCATAGTTTTTGAGTTAAAGTCAGACGTAATTCTTATTTTCATTCCTTTATGTGTAAATTTATCCAATCCTTGACTCCTTTTAACATTTTTTCTTTGATTTTTCTGTGGTCTAAAAAATATATATGTAGATGTATTGTGAGTGTGTGCATGCGTGTGTGGGTGCATGTGTGTGTGTGTGTGTGGGTGCGTGTGTGTGTGTGTGCAGTAATCCTGCTTAATGTTGTCTTAGTTTCCTGAATCTGTGGTTTGGGGAAAATCTTTAGTCATTGTTATTTCAAATATTCCTTTTGTTCCTCATTCTTTTTTACCTCCTTTTAGTTATCCTCATTACAAGTATTTATACCTTCCGTCATTGTCCTTCTTCTTGGTTGTTTTTTTCTTTTTTCTTTTTCCAATACTGGAGATTGAACCTAGGGCCCTGGCACTGAATTATACCCCCACCTCCTCATCCTTTTGCTTTCTCTCTCTCTCTCTCTTTTTTTTTTTTTTTTTTTTTTTTTTGGCGGAACCAGGGATTGAACTCAGGCCCTTGCACTTGCCAGGGAAGCTCTTATTCCACTGAGTCATCTCCTCGGCCCCTGTCCTTCTTGGATGTTCTATTTTCTTTTTCAAGTCTTCATCATTCTGTTTGGCTTTCAGTTTTAGAAGTTTGTGTCAGTATGTTCTCAAGCTTAGAAATTCTTCATTCAGTTGTGTCTAGTCTGATGGAAAGTTATCAAGGGCATTCTTTGTCTTTGTTATAGGGTTTTGGATCTCCAGCATTTCTCATCGGTTCTTTCTGAAAACTTCTCTCTCTGTGTCCTTATGATCCATCTCTTATTGCATGCTGTCTCCTCTCTTCATTAGATTCCCTTTGATATTTTTCATAATAACATTGGTAAGTGAGATAGATTAGTCTGTAACTTTACTTTTTGTGAAACTCTGCCAGATTTCTAATTCAATGATACTCCACAGAAAATTCAAAACCATTTAGGCTTGCTATTCTTTTTAGATGTTAAGACAACCTCTCTTTTCTCCATCACTTCTGTATTCATTGATCTCTCTTCTGAATGTCGAAAGATAGGACTTTATGGGAGTATTTTCTAGACAGTAGTGATTTATGAGCATCAAAAGAAATGCCAATATCCTTTATAACTAAGGAACCATGTAAATTGGTTTTATTGGTACATGGTTTGGCTTTCATACCTCAAATGCTTTTAGGAAACTTTTCTTAGGAAGAAATTGTTCTTCACAACTTGGTGTTACCACTTTTTGGAATTAGACTGTTATTGATTATACGCTATGAGACAGATCTGGTTGCTACATTACATCTTTCTTTGGGAATAAATATTAACATAAATATATTGCTATGAACATATCACAGAGGAGCTGGGGCTCCCAAGACCATCAGTGACTCCATTCAATCCCATATCAGTTCAGGAGTTATATATAAAAACAAAGGTTTAATTTTGGTGAAAAAAGTTCCCATGAAATTAACTATTCACTAAAAAAAGATGCTGATTTGGGTTTTTTTTGGGGTCTCTCTGGTTGGCGTCTACCAAGCCAGCATCGTTTGAGTTTGGAAAGGAAACTCATGGGGTTTTCAGCGCTGTTTCTCTTCTCTGATTTTGAGCACTTACAATCCTTCACTCTGACTTGTCACTTGCTTTGTCTGTAGGTAATATTTTCCACTAGAACTTTGGGGAACTAAGCAGATGCAATCTTGAGTCCTTTATCCAAACTAATGACTTGTTGCTGGACAGAAAAATGTTACCATCAACAGGATTTTTTTAAAAAAAGTATTCTACAGAGTTTGAATTAGGCCAGCAATGTGGGATGGGGATTTAGTCTCAGACTTTGCCAAGATGTTTATGCAGCAGGAATGGTACTTATGTAAGCCTCGAAGTGCTGCTGGTGCACTAGCTGCCCCCCTCATCTCATCTTTTTTTCATTAACAAGCTGCTTTTCCTTTCATGATACCACATTAAGTGGCTGAAAGGAAGAGAAAAAAATTGTTTACTGTACAAAATAACCTAACTCTCCACAAAAACAGCCCTTTGGTTGAAAGAACCACAAGAATTCTGGAAAACTGGGCTGAGAATTGTTTTTCTGCTCTTAGCTGGGCCCCTTGTTCACTTCCTACGGCTCCCTAGAAGTGATCAGACTCAGATGTGGGAAAAACAGAGAATGTTTTTAAAATAAAGGAAAAGAAATGAATAAACAAACAAGTGAAACACCCTGTTTTGCATTTTTCTGGGGACTGAATTTCTCATGTAACAGAAAAGTGTCACATGAGAGAAATGGTAGGCGCTTGACATTAACAACACAAATTGACTCTATTTAATGCTGATGAGAAATTAAGGACGTAGAGGATTAGAACTCAGCCCACCACTGACAAATGAATATCTGCTTTCTGTTAGGAGCACCAGCCAGAGCTTGTGGAGAGCACACAGGACATTTGGGAGAGAGCAGTCAGACACTCCCAGCCCTGACTGCTTACCTCACCCTCCCGCTTCACTGCGGACGCTGCCTCACTGCCTCGTGAGTCATTTGAGATGAGAAACTTGCATTCTTTTAATCCGATTGCTTCCAACACCCTTTGATAGGAGCACGCTAGTGCCCCGAACCAGTCCATGTGAATGGCTCCGGGCCAGTGTGGTAACCACTGCAGGTTAGGCTTTCCCACAGCCCCTTCCTGTCAGCGTCATCAGCAGTGCAGTAGGGGGAGATTCTTCCCAGAGAAGACCCATAGGCTGGGCTCAGAGCACTGGGTAGGAGCGTCCCTTCTGCCCTGCATCTGGGAACATCTTGGATCAGCACTGGGATAGTGGTGCTACGCTGATGTGGTTTTCATGCCATGGGAACTCAGCATGGGGCCACAGCCCTGGAAAGGGGCCTTTTGCTGGGAACGAGCCAACTTTTTCAGAGTTACTGGAGAAGAGATAGAACCAGCCTGGAAACAGTGAAGCAGTAGAGGGCCCTACTCTTTCTTCCTCAATTATTCCTCCTTGTAATATTTATTGAGCAGCCAGATATAGACAGGGCTGCCACACATAGCTGGGAACATGTGCTGTGACCAAGGGGTGTCACTTCTGGGGTAGCCAGTATAGCTTTGCATGTTCATTATGTCTGTTTTCTGGTAGACACTTATAAAGTGCCTTGTATAAGGGATGACTTCCAAAACAGCAACAAAATGCTACATGTACTTGAGGGACTGGACATGGCGCTGGTCAGTGAGAATCCACAGAGAGGGAAGACGACAGGGTCCCTAGAGGAGCCCCTGGAAACAAGGGAAGAGGACCCTGGCTTGGCATGACTATGCCCTGAAAGCCTGCCCTGCCATACTGTACGGACTGTCTAGAAAACCACTGCCCAATAAACATATAATATGAGCCACAAATGCAAGCCACATATGTTATTTGAAATTGTCAGGTAGCCACATTTTTAAAAGCGAAAGGAACAGTTGAAGTTGTAATGATATAATTTATTTAATCCAATTATCCAACAGATTAGCATCCAATACATAGCCCTCTGCAACCCTAGGTTCTGCATTGTCAGACTCAGCCTATCTCAGACAGAAAATATTTTTTAAATGTGTCTGTACTGAACACATGCAGGGTTTTTTCCCTTGCCATTATTCTCTAAACAACAGAAGATAGCAAAAACAATTACATAGTTTCCACCCCGTAGTAGATACTACAAGCCATCCAGCAATGACACAAAGTCCACAGGAGAATGTGTGGGTTGTGTGTCATCCCAGGGCCATTTTCTGTATGGAACTTGAGCATCCAAGTTGATTTCGGTATCTGAGGGGGTCCTAGAATCAACTACCCATGCATGCCAACCGGTAACTATAATCAACATAAGATATATATGAGCTCTTTATTTTTCTTTTTGGCACATAATCCTTGAAATCTAGTAAGTATTTTGAACCTTCAAGGCAGATTGACTTGGATCAGCCCTATTTTAAGAGCTCAGAAGTCTACCATGACTTGTGGCTCCCATGTGGGATGGTATGGCTCTCGTGTCTGGCTTGCCACCATTTGAACCTTCCTTCTGAGATAACGTGAGGTCTCCCACCTTGAGGTATTCAAGCCTTGCCTTGGGTCCCCCAAGAACCAGACATGTAGCTGGGTTTGGAGACCCAGGGCAGCCAAACCCAAGTATGTTGTAGGACTTATGAAGGTGTCTGCGCCTTCTGCCTTGTGCCTCTTCCTTCTCACTCTGTCCAGCTCAGCCTGGAGGTCTGGGCATCCTGGACTGAGGAAGTAGGCACTTTCCTTGGAACCTGCTGCTGTTCTCCTTGGTGGAAGCAACCACCACAAACTGTTCCTCAAACAGCCACATGAGTGAGCAAGGCCAGACTCAGGGAGCCGCAAGGCTGGGTGGCCTCCCTCCAAGACACTAATGATGACTGTGGTCTCAGCACTGTGGCTGTGTTCCATCGTGGAGCTTGGCACTGCAACTGATTTCCAGGATATGCACCCGCTCCTTGGGAGGTAAGCCTGCCTTCTGAGGAGGACTCGAGATTCCGAAAGACAAGTGTCTTCTTGGCTGTGGGAGAAAATGCTGATCTCAGAGAAGCCACTGATCCCATTTGAATTTTGGGATTGTTTTCTGTAGTTCTGTGAGGAATGCTCTTGGTGTTTTGATTGGGGTTGCACTGAATTCATATCACAGTTTTAGAAGTATGGTTATTTTGATATTGATTCTGTCCATCCAGGGACAAGAGACTGGGAAGGGAGGGGAAGACCGAGGATAGTTCCTATCGCTGTGCAGGACAAATACCTTCATATGTTCTATACATAATAGGAGAACTATGGTTGACAACAAGTAGTTATATATTTCAAAATAGTGAGCAGAGGGGATTTTCAGTGTTCTCAACAAGTAAACAATTGCCCGGACCTGGTCATTATATTCTATATACATATACTGAAGTATCAACCAATCAGAGATTGGAATTGTGGTGGCTGGTCTTAAGGGGTAGAGTCAGGGCCACTCTCAGCAGAAAGCTGCTATATAATATATGAAAAAATATGCTGAATGATGCTGCCAAGTGCCATCCAATGAAAAGGCCAGAATCTTCGATATGAGAGGTGCCACATCAAGTTACAACTTGTTTGGCACAGTCATGTTCTAAGGTGTGTTATAAGTCGTGGATAATGAGCCACAGATTAACATGGAAGTTCCCCAATTTCAATGGATCTGTGACACCATGCTGCTTTAGATTCCAGCTGTAGGCCTTCTTTTATTTTAGGGGAAACACTTTTGACTTCAAGTGATTGGCCCATTTTATCTTCCAGTAGGTTCAATGTTTCTATTGTAATGCTTATGTCTTTGAGCTACTCCAATTTAAGTTATTACCTGTGAGAGATATGGGTCCAGCTCCACGCTTCTGCAAGCAGATAATCAGCTTTCTGGGTACTTTTTGCGGGATAAGATCTCTTTTCTTTACTGTATACTTTTGGCCCTTTTGTTAAGAATCAAACAGCTGAAAGAGCCGGCCAAATAGTTCAGCAGATTAAAGCGCTTGCAAGCAGGCATGCAGGAGCCAGGGGTTCGATCTCCGGGCCTGCCATGCTGGCCCCACCCCCAGGGTATGCTGAGATGGCAATTGAGACTGGGTGTGGTGGTGCCACACACCTATAATCCCAGCTCTTGGGAGGCTGTAAACAGGCAGATCACTACTAGTCTTATCTAGTGGTGAGACTCTGAATACCCTGTAGACCTTTCCCTAAAAATAAAATAAAATAAAAATAAAAAAGAATCAAACAGCTGAATGTGTCTGGGATACTTCTGTATCTTCTGCCCCTCTCCACTGACTCATGTGCCTGTTTTAGTGCTCTTACCATCATCTTTTATTATTGTAGTTACACTTTGAAGTCAGGTTTTGTGATTCTTCCTACTTTATTCTTGGTGTCCAAATTGTTTTTGCCATTCTGAGTCTCTAGTGAACCCATTTAAAATTTGGGATTCTTTTCTCTAGTTCTGTGAAGAATACTCTTGGTGTTTTGATTGGGATTGCACTGAATTTGTATCACAATTTTGAAAATATGGTTATTTTTATATTGATTCTGCCCATCCAGGGGCAAGGAACAATTTCCCATTTTCTTATATCCTCATAAATTCCCTTTTTCAAAATACTGTAAATTTTTTGCAGAAGTCTTTCACTTCAGAGCTTGCCAAGCCACATGACGAAGAGAAGTCCAAAAACACCAGCCATAAGGGAGGAGAGGGGCAGAGCGCTAGAGAGTTGGACGGCCTAGACCTAGCGGTCCTAGAAAAAAGAAACTAATCCTGATAAAGGCTTTTCAGTGAAGCCAATATTCCAATACTGCTTCATGGAAAACTAATCATGAAATAAAATTATTCTTCTCTGAAGTCAAAATGCCCATAAAAATAAATATTTTGAATGGACTCAGGACAAGTCAGCTGCCACAGTGCAACTAAAGACACAAGGAAGCATCCAGAATTGCTTCAGAAAGTGGCGAGAGTGACAGGAGAAGGTTACTCAAAGCAAAGTGGGTCGAACAAACAAAACCCAAAAAACAAGGTGGATATTTGGAAGGAGATTAATGACAATGTGTTTTTATTGTAATAATATTTTCAAATTTAACCATCACTCACCTAGTGAGTTCCCATGTTCTCCACCTTAGACCCACCTCACCTCATGGTTTTGCTCTATGAAAGTCCATAGAAGGGATGGGCAGATAGCTCAGCGAGGATGGACAGATACCTGCCTGGCAAGTGCAAAGGACCTGAGTTCAATCCCTGGTACCATATGCCAGGGATTGAACCCAGATGGCCCTGGAACCCCAGGCATACTGTGCTGGCCACCAAAGCTGAGCAAGGTGGCACTCAAAGATCACTACAAGTCAGAGCTGTGTAGCAAGACCCAATACCTAATAGATAAATATTTTTTTTTTTAATCCATAGGAAAGACAGGTTCCTTGGCAATCTACTTATGTCCCATTCTGTCCCTTTCTTGGACAGAAACTTTCTTTCCCCCAATAAATATATTCTGATCTTTAAAAAATAAATTTAAACATTAACTATAGTTTTTTTTTTTTTAATCACGTTTTTGGTGAGCTCTTTCTGGTGGGAGTGATCCCAGGCCTGTTCCACAGGGTAAGCTCTATACTGCCATAAGTAATTAGTAAGCAATTAGTACCTCCCAGAGGTAATAATACATGCATGCATGTTGACAATGACAGCTTGGCATGGGTGGCCTGGACACAGAGCTCAGTGAGTCAGCCTTGGTGGGGCACAGTGCTGCTTCAGCAACAGAGCAAGAAAAAGGACCAAGAAAGAAACCCACGGTGACCTTGGGAGTGCCATGTGTACCAGTTTTCAAATTTAAAAACTTAAAAGGAGCCACATGATATAAACTGCAAAATGTTGATCCAAAATGTCAAAAAAGACCTCAGTGAATGGAGACGTTTGTGTACACGGGTTGGGAGACATCGTGTGGTGCAGATGCCACTTCTATCTGAAGTGACCAGCATTTAGGCTGGATTTTTACAGATACAAATGAGAGTATTCTAAAATTTCTATAGAAGGGAGAAGGCCCCAGAAAATAATCTTTGACAAAGCAAAATGAACTAGGATGTGTTTGGGAGTATGGCCATCTGGAAGTAGGATTCATTTACTCCCTGTTGAGACTTACTGCAGAAGTACAGTAGTCATGGGTGACCCTGGTGGAGGGACAGACCCATTAATCAGTGGCACGGTACAGAGATCCAGCCCAGTCCTCTACTCCTGTCTTGGAAATGTTGACTCATCTGCTGAGATCTGGTGTCACCACCCTTCTTTCCCTTTGTCTCCAGGGGAGTCAAATGCTCCTGAGCAACTTCTGTGCCCCCTTCACATGGGGTCGCCTAGGACGCAGGTCTTTCTGCACATCCCCACTGCTTGGAGACCTCCTACTCCTCCACACCCACATGGCACAAGTTCCTTCACATGTATCAGTTGGTAGAAATAGATTTGATGAGTGACATATACATATGTGAGGATTTACAAGGTAGGCTTACAATGGCCACCCAGAGTCAGATGTGGAAGAGTGCACAGGGGCTGGGTAATGCTAGAGACTAAAGGATCTAGTGGAAGGCCTAGAGCTCACTGTGGAGTCCTATGCAATTTCACTTCAGGAGGCCAAAGGATCTGCAATGGAAGCTGAAGTGTCTATGGTAGAAGCCAGGAGATGAGGTCCAACATGTTGGGTAAAAGCTAGAGCTCCTCTGAAGAAAGAGAAGAGACTTCTTCTTTGTTTCTCTCTTGTTCCATTCAGGCAATGAGCCTATGGCTGCTGTTACTGACACTGGAGCTTCTGACATCAGTAAATCCTGCAGCCGAAGAACTATGCCAAGCCAGCGTAGTTGGGGCTTCTTACTCAAACTGACATTTAATGATCACACCTTGCTTTGGCATTCCTTACCTGTTGGGGGACAGCTGTTTCTCACTAACCCCTAGAAAGTGGCTGAGTGCTCCCAGCACTAGAGGCTGATCCCTAGGCCCCTCAGTTGTTAGGCAGCGCCTTGTCGTGCCACCCCACCTTTTCTGGGGCAAACTCTATTCTCTGAGTCCCTTAGGTAGTGGTGAATGTCATCAACAACTGACAGCTATTCCCAAAGCATGTGCTTCTGATAGTCCAGCTCACGTATGTGCTTTGCAGTGGTTCTCTGAACCCTGGTGGGCTCTTCCAGGTCCTCCTCCCGAAACAGTCAGCTCCCACCACAAGTTGGCTCAAAGCAAGAAAGAGCTGTAGGGCAGAGGACTGAGTGTTCCAAGAGAGCAGGAGGGACTCCACAGCAGAGCCATCCTAAGCACGGCCTCCATAGCAGGGCTGATGTCCAGGGACCACCCCTGCTACCCCCAGCAAGCACACGGGACACAAGTGAGCCATCTCCCTCACATCTGGTTGCAAGGCTGGGTTCTGTGCTAGAGGAGCCCAGCCAGCCTGAGTCTCACTGGAGCACCACAGAGGCTTTGAAGAAGGACTGAAGAGGAAATACTCTGCCTTGGGTGGAAAGCATAAGCAGCACTGATTGGGTGGGGCAGTGGCTGGAGGTGCCCCAGCGGGGAAGGCTGAGGCAGTCGGCACAGTCCACCCTGGTCCACATGTGTGGTTTAAGGATGGATACCCAGCCCAGTACAGCCCAATAACCAATCTCTGGGCTTGTTTGAAGCCCACGATGTAGCATGGGAGCTGCTCAAGAGCTGTACCTTGGAGGAATCTGCCTGAGAGTGAATGCAAGTGGCAGGGAGGTAATAGAAAAGCAACACCTCCTCTATCACACCTCCCCGGTTCAGCCATACCCTTCAAATTTTTCAATGGCACAAATCAATGGATTTTTATTTTCCTTAAAATCATTTGACTTGTGTTTTCATTCTCCAAACTTGATGCGTTCTGGCTCATCCAACCTCTCTGGCAAGAGCCCCTGTCCCTCATCCTTCTTGCAGCCTAGTGTAAAGAATGGCGCTTTCCATAGGCTGTTCCTTGGCACAAGGCCCCTCCACTTGCCTACAACCCTCATTGAGGGCCTCTCAGTTGAAAATTTCATGTTTTTTACAGGGTCTGGCCTTGCAGGTCTGCAGTCCTGTCAGCATTTACCAGTCTCACTATGTGGAAGACTTGCTACCAGTTCCTGGGGCCTTGTTCTTACTCTGGTCCAGACCCTGGGCCCTTCACACCCTACAGGAAAGGAGTGACATAAACATGCCGTGACCTGCTGGCTGCTCCCCATGTCCCTGGAGCACTAGGTTTTCCAGGATCCACAAGCTGGGAACACAGGTCACCAGCATGGATAGGGTGATTTTTGCAGTGGCCTTGTCCAAGCATGAGAGAGAAGTGCAATGTGAACTCCCAAGCTTTAGCCACACTCAAGAGTGGCCAGGACAGCCAGGCTGGCCAACCTGTGTGTGCTGGGAGCCAGATGGGTGCACACCCCAGCAGTGGAAACAGGCACGGGGGCAGGAGGCCAGGGTGGGGGGGCAGGAACAAAAGACATCAGCACGTCCTGTGTGTGAAATAAGGAAAATAGCCTTGCTTGGGGTTTGGGTTCCAGGGCACCCTCTTCTCCAGTGTCTATGATGTCCTGAGAAATACTTTCATGGCTCCAAACCTCAGTCACTGGTCCATCAAATGGATGTGCAAAGACTTCCTGCCCTGGTCATCATAGAGGAGAAAGACTGGGAGTGTCCGGGGTGGGTGGCTTAGGCAGACCTGGTGTACACTGAGTGCAGTGCAGTGGGTTTTTCCCTCTGAAGCAACCAACTGGCAAGGCAGATCACCTTGTTATGCCCATTCTACAGAAAGGCTCAGCAGGAACGTACCTGAGATGGTAACATCCGTTCAGGTCCCCAGGATCATGAGACCCATGAGACAAGCAATGCCTGGGCCAGGAACTGCGACACCTGAAGGTGTCCTGGGGTATAAGTGGTACCACAAGTTTAGCTCTAAGCCTCTCAGTTGGGATCTGTAGCTTCAGAGAGCAAGGGGACAGTGGGTGGACAGGGTCCCAGGGCTAGCGAGGGGTTGCTGTAGGAACAGGCCATTCCCAGCGCTCATGGGCCAGGTACTGGTGCCTGCTGGAAGCCTGGAGGACCACTGCAGCTGGGACTACCCTTGGGACCCTGGGAGCTGCTCTAGTGTTAAATTCAAGCTGCCTGAGCCAAATGAGAGTCAAGGCTTTGGAAGGAGAGAATATATAAGAAAAGCCCCCAGGAATCCCAGGGCAGGCCTATCAGCTGAGCTAACTGGGAAAAGCCATCCAGTCTCCCAGGGAGACACAAATTATCATCCTGGGCCCTTAGGGCTCTCCACCTCTAATTCTTCACAGCTGACCCCTGAGAAGAGGATGGGCTCTAAAGGAGCCAGAGGGAAAGGGGGAGACTGAGAAACAGGGTTGTGGGGACAGGTGAAAGAGAAAGCTAGAATGAGAGAAGCAGAGAGACAGAGACACAGAAAGAGACAAAGGGAAGGGAGATTTACAACTGTGATTTGATTTGGAGGAGCAAGACAATGAGGTAAACAGGGAGAGCTGAGGCCTGGGGGCATGGGCTAGAGACTTTGGCCCCTGCTGGCCTGGGGGCCTGGGCTGGGAGGTCCTGAGGGCTGGCCCTTAGCCCGCACCTCCAGAGTTCCCACTCTGAACAACCTGGGAGGAATGTGGCCTCCAGCTGCTGCAGGTCTGGGTGCTCCTGGGACTTCATTGCTGAACAGGTAGGTGAGGAGGGTGAGGTCCTAAACAGAGACAGCCCAGCTTCCTGACTCCTCAGGAAGTGAACCAGCATGTCGCAGCCAAAGCCCCCAGTCCTCAGGACCAAGCTGTGAAGGAAGTGACAGTCACACAGGTGGTTGTCACCCTGGCAACTGTAGGTCCTACCATCCCTCTCTTTCTGGGCTTTGCAAATTTCCATCAGCAATCACAGAGGTCAAACCTGGTCCTCTCCTGGCGTGGATACTAAGGAAGGGTGAGAGGCCTGCTCCCCATTCTGCAACAGCCCTGAAGGGAGGCCATGTGAGCTCACTTTACACATCAGGCAGACTGAGGCCGGGAGAGAAAAGGGTTTGAAGTCTGTCTGTTGATGCGAGGAGGAACCAAGGAGCCCAGGACCTGGATGGCCTTGCTCTGTGCTCCCCTTTCTTCCCTCCTCCTCTCCTTCCTCCTTCCTCCTGTCTTCCTCCCTCATTTCTGTAAATTTGCCATGATCTTGTGGACTGGTATGAAAGGAAGAGAGAACAGAGCCCAATGCCTGGGCCCCCTCTGCTCCTGCCACCCAGTCTGGTCCAAGTTCAGCCTCCCTCCCCAGGTGACCTGTGTCGTCTCTGCTCCTCTACACCAGTGCAACCCAAGCAGAGTGAGTGAGACTGAAATCAGTCACTGTCCAGAGCACCAAAGGCTCTGGGTGTGTAGTGGCATCGGGGTGTTGGCCCGATCCCATCCTCCTTGGAGGTTCAGAGGGGTCTACCCCTCGTGATGGGCTTTGGTCCCATGGGATGCGGTTGCTGGAATTCTGACCTAGGCTTCAGGCTACAACTGAGCATTGTTGAGTGAGGAGTGAGTATGTTTCCTCTCCCAGCAAGCAGAGTACTGGGAATCCAAGAGCCCTGTCTGCTTCAGTGCTAGCACTGATTCCACAAGCATCAGCTCCTCACTACAGAGCCGCCAGCCTGAAGGAAGGCCTGGGCGGGCGTCAGTCTGTCAGTGCGTGCCTTTGAGTTACTAGGGCTGGGAGTGGGACAGAGACCAACGTTGGGATCCCGTCTTTCCACCACCTCATGCCTCACCCTCTCGCCTGCCAGACTTCTTCTTTCCACCCACCTTACCTGGAAGCCTGGAACACGGGTTGGAAGGGGACCTGGCCCTTCCTAACTGCCTCTGCTTTATGGTCACAGAAGATTTAGGGCCCAGATAAGTCCAGCATTAGATCAGCATTTCAGCCTGGGCCTCCTGGCCAAATGCATTACAGCACTGCCCCCCTGGGATGGTCAGCAGCTGCCTGGCCCCAGGGCCGCCTGTACTAGTCCTGCCCTCCCAGGGGCTGCCAGAAGGACCCACCCAGCCCTGCTGCATCCAGCTCCATGGGTAGCGCCTCGCCTGCTGTTGGCAGAGCTTCCGTGGCAGAAGCCTGACTCCCCAAACGATCCAGGCCTTCATGGTTTCCCTAGTGTCCACAATGGAACAGGCCTGAAACCTCATCTGAGCTCCTGAGAGCTAATTGGATCACTCCCCTTTGTCACACAAAGGCATCTCCACAACTCCACTGACAATGAGACAGACACACAGATGGAAGAAGAAACATCCCCCTGGCTGGGCGTCCTGGGGTTTTGTGGCTATAGCCCCTGGTATGGCTCTGGGACCCCACAAGTGATTCCCCACAGCCTTGTTCTACCTAAAGGCACCCAGGCACTCCTGGCTCTGAATGTGCCCATCCAGCCTCTGGCACACATGGGGCAGGGCTGTTTTCTGACACTCTTGTGCTTCTTCTGTCCTCTGAGTGGCCATTACAGGGCACATTTTGAAGGACTTGAGTTTTGAGAAGTTTCTTTCATTGAGGTGCTGTACTTTGGAATTTGAGAAAATCAGCCAGGGCAATAATGGGTGGAAGGCCCACTCTCCAGTGTACTGGCAGATTTCCCTTTGCCTATCAGATCTGCCCACACTGCCATGATGAATGGAGATGATCACGGCACCTCTTGCTACTGCTCAAAGGTGATTGGATCAGGAATGGAGGCAGAACAGCGGCTGACCAATCAGAGGCTTCCATTCAGACACTAGACCAATTACAAAAGCTTTTCCATATTTAACCTAGGATCAGAGCAGGCAAGGGCAAGCTCCGAGAAAGGACATCTAAGGAAAACCAACCCTTAAAGAGGAGAGGGGGAGATACTAATGAGTTAGACAGCCTAGTTCTAGCTGTCCTAGAAAAGAGAAACAGTAATCCTGATAAAAGGCTTTTCAGGGAAGTAAACATATTCAAAGCCTGCTTCATGGAAAAACGGATCATGAAATAAAATTATTTTAATGGAATTGACTCTAGAAAATAATTTATTCTCCAAAATAACCAATATTGAAACAATTTTGGCGAATAGTTTTATATTCATGAACAAGGCAGAAGCCCTGAGGGTTGAGATGGTAGGTTCAAGATGTTCTTAATTTAATAACCAAACACAAGCCCCCTTCTGGCCCTCCCTTGCCTTCCCAACCTGCCACCCC